>VDFB02147478.1:0-15345 GCA_007258455.2 Sequoia sempervirens | reverse complement strand
GGTGCTAGTTCTTCGCCAATACTTAAATATTCTTTAATTTACTTTTTCTTTGTTCCTTATAAAGATTTTCTTTTTCCCTTATTGTTTTTTTTAAATATAATATTTCTTCTTTTTAATTTTTAATTTTTTCTCTTTCTTTGATCTTTTTCTTTTTTTCCTCCGATTTTCATTTATTTTCTACTTTTACCTCCATTTCATGTTGACTCATACAACATGAATATGGCCCTTTATAACATTCGTTAGTACATGTACTTACACACTCTAATTTGAACATTTCTTTGACAATATTCAGTTTAGTCAATCCTTGATTACTTTCATTGACTTCTAGTGTTCGTTGAAGTCTCTCGAACTTGACCCTTCTCATTGTTGGTTGGCACCATGTTATTTCTTTGCCTTGTTTAGGTGGATTTGCTAGGGGATTGTGTATGTTTTCCAAACTCTAGATGATTGTGGCGCATATGGTTGTGGTGTCTTGGGACTTGTGAAATGATGTCTTGCTGCAAAATCTTGAACGAATTGGTCGTATCTGGATCATTCCACCATGAGTAAGTGTTTTTCCATCACCATTGGATGAAGACCTTGAGTGACTTCTTCTCTCTGAAGTAGGAATGGGTATCTATCAAAGAATTTTTGATATTCTTTGTTAGGTTCCTTTGAATCTTCAATGTTCATGTTTATAGACTATTGATCTGTGTTAACCTCTCTCGAAGGAAGATCATAATGTTGAACACAAAGCAATGTTGAGAGGGGGTGGGTGAATCGACATATATTAAAACATTCCCATTTGCAGAAAACACATCACATCACATGAACTGAAAGAACAACAGAAAGAAAAACGTGCACTACACCATAACACCAGGATTTTTATGTGGAAAACCCAACGAGGGAAAAACCATGGTGAGAGTTAACTCACAATATAAAAGCTCACTGCTTAAAAGTTTTTACAATGTAGTTTAAGGCCCACTGCCTATAGACTTGCACACATTGAAGCAGAGACAACTTTAGGAGCAAGATACCTAGGACTTGATAAGACTCACTGTCTCAGAGCAGGGTACATGAAAATTATGATTGGAAAACTAAGACTTGAACTGCTGTAGATGAGGCATCTGACTTATGCTGATATTGCAGTTCCTTTTTCACACATTTACATCTTCATACAGATTTCACACACTTCATGTTTAACATTCTGCTTAATCCTCATCCAACACATCCATCACCTTTCACAAATGATTTGTCCTTCTATATATATCCTCTGCAATAACACAAAACTCCAATTAAGTCGGCTCCAAGATGACCGTTGGATGAAACAATTGATATTGTATGGGTTGGCTCCAAAACACATCCAAAAACAAAGGGATTTAGTTGCGGATCATCATACGCTATTTCGGGGCCTGAATGCATCACAACACATTCTTTAAGACAAAATTAATTGAACAAGATCAACCGCAGAGAATGAAACAAGTCATGTTGGCCCAAATAGTATCAATACCCTTAACACTCTCACTGTTTGACTTCACACAGCTGGGGAGACACCAAAATTATTATGTGGACCAAGATGTAGGCGTTGTAGACAATGCATAGCATTCATTCAACCTTTTCCTTAAGTATCTGATCATAAAATGTCAGCACAAGAGGAGATATCCAGTGAAAGTACAGGAACAGAGCATTTCAGACAGGCTGTAGCTAACTGTCATCCAGAAACTGTACTTGCAGACCACTAAAATACTTGATACTGCTAAGTAGTATGCTTTTATCATTGTAGAACATATTTACAAGACTGCAAGAACAAATCTTAACTTCGGGAAGAATGTAGAGCATTCCACTAGGCTTCGATCATTGCTTTCCTCTTTCAGGGTTCATACTGGAACACTGTTACTACAAAAAGTGTGATGACATGATTTCTTGGATATGGTACGTTTACAACACAAACATTTTCCCTTCAGAACCACAAGACAAAATACTTCTCTGCGGAAGAATGTGGATCACCATATCATGACTCTGTCATAGAGTCTGCACTGTGAGTGCTTTAGCACTACGTCTGCAGCATATCTTTGTGTGTGGTACATCAACCTGGTTTTGTTCTGTTTGGTGTTGTTCTGATCTCTTATCCCATCTACAATGTTATATTTGACACAAAATATATCTCTTAATAAATTTTGTATGTGGTACTCTTACTTATGTATTGTTTATGTTCTTGTCAATATGCTTACAAAAAATACAGAGTCTCAACCAGAAACATTTTTATACATATACACAGACTGTTGAAATATTATGTCTTTAATGCTCCCACAAGTGAAATATTTGATTAGTTTTGTGTTTGTCCCATGGATATTTTATGACAGTTGCTTGTATTTATTTTGTTGCAAGGTTTCTATCACCCACACTTTATCTATTAAGGGAAGAAGGTATGTAAACTAATGATATCTCTCGCTAAAGCTTTGTAATCTTTGGGAACAACATTGTTTTTTCTGATGTTATATTTCATTTTTTACCATCTATTCCTGAAGTTTATGTGTTGTATTTTGTAATGATCTCTGTTAGCTACATTGTTCAAGTACAAACCGAAATATTCATATTGATATATAAATATGATATCTGAAATTGTTCTGGTACATTTAAAAAATTTTGTAGCACAATTTATGGTATTATATGTTTATATTTGTATATTTAGAGGAGATTCATTGATTTCAATATTCATGTTTGAATTTAGATGGAATATGTTTTTGTACTCAAGGCACCAAGGTAATCGTCTTTGAAACACATCTAATAACAATTGTTGTTTTATCTGCATGCCGATTCTCTACAATTTTCTGAGTACAATGGAGTTGATGAGGTTATACCTACTTTATAATATAGGCATTGTCCAAGTATATTAATATTTGTCTAATGATGTATTTCAAGTAAATGCTTATTTTGTCTGAATTTAGTCTCAAAAATTTGGTTTTTAATAAAATCTGTTGAGGGCATGATGCCTAAAATCTTCTAAAGATAGTCCATTATTTATTAGATATGCATCATACAAAACTTTATTAGGTACTAGCTATACTGACAATTATACTCAACAAAAAGTAAGGTTAGCATGCTCAATAAAACTCCCTTTCCCTCAGTTGGAGGGTGGGGATGATGAGAGAGGGAAGAGGAGGTAAGGCAGGAGCATTGGGTTTTACCACAAAATTAGTTAGACATATTGAGGGTGATTGTAAGTAGGGTATTGGATATGTGCTAGGTGCTTTGGTTTCCCAGTGTATCCTTGATTATTAGTTGGCACTTTACATACACATATATGGTGATCCAAAAAATGGGTCTCAAAGTCAAGTGAACCATTGAGGCCATGTTGTTCTTTCTTGTTGAGGTGCCAAGGTAAGAGGATGACTTCGTCATCGTATTTGAGGCTGTGATAATGACTAAGGATGATCAGGACATCTCCAAGAAGTCTCTGTTCAAAGTTGCAGACTTCAAAACAACCTAGAAAACTTACTTTGGCATGTTTGCCACTTGTAACAGGGGGAAAACATGTTCACCATGGTGAACATGTTAGCAACCAGCAAACTCTTCTCTATGACAAGCGGCAAACATGCCCTGATACAAGAAAAAGGCAGAATTTTGAATGTTTTGGCATTTGTTTTTCAATTTGGTCGTTTGATTTTCCATTCTGGCATGTTTGGGAAGTTGTAGGAAGGTCTTAAGTTGCATCATCATGTTTGGAAAAAGGTTGGTTCTCATTTGATGGTGGTAGAAGTCCATCTTCGTGACAGTTACAGGTGTGAATGCAAGTTTCAGTATGGTGAGAGTGTGTTGCAAGTGTATTGGAAGCTTTATACATGTTGTGTGCCTCATTTAAGTCATCTGTGCATTGTAAACGTCTGTACCAATCCTTTTGATAGAGGAATGGAGGCTAAATTGCTCTTTAGAGCTGAAGCTTTTCACCATAAATGGATTTTCTCTAGGGCAACTTGTTTGTGTCTGTGTTTCATTTACTTTTCCACATGTGTGTGAAGACCTCTGTATTTCCTCGATTCACATCAGTCATTTTGTGTGACAACCATAGCAAGTGTTTAAAGAATATTTGTTGAGGTGTTTTGAATAGGTCTTTGCATTGAAATCCATTTACTTATAGCAGAGAAAGGTATAACCTCCTAGTTTACGGATCAAGTGTTAGCAGAGCAGTTGTTTCCTTTGGGAAATTTGTGTTTGCAGGTTAAGCATGTGTATGCCAACTACAAGATCAAGTGGTAATAGATATTTGCTACTTCTTGAGCACAGAACTGGATCATGAGAGTGGTTGAGGAGAACAAGAATGGCGAGAGAAGATAATAGGGAAGCTAGGTTTCAGAAGCTTGAAGAAGATGTTGCTTGTATTTTCAGTGTTGAGGAGAAGGTGGACAAAATAGAAAGCATGGTGCTGGTTCTAATCTCTAAACTGGGAGTCTTGAAGGAGATCCCAAAAGAAAGAGAAACAGAAAGAGGAAATATAGGGTAAGGTGAGTCGTTAAGGGAAGGTTCTTCAAAGCAGAGGCAAAAATTGATATCCAACCATATGATGCCAAGATTAGCATTGAAAAGTTGGACCAATGGATGCCCCAAATGGAGGTATACTTTAGTCTCCATCAGCTTTTCCCACAAAGGTTAAAGCTTTTTGGGAATGCTCTTACTTGGTATGGGAGCTATGCACATGTGTTGGAAATCAGGAAAGTGCCACCGATTTTGAAGTGGGAAGACTTCAAGAAGCTGCTACATAAGCAATTTTATCCTATATGCTATCAAGACGAGTGATGCAATGGTATTAATTGAGACTAAGGCAAGGAAAAAGTGTGCAAGCCTACACAAGCAAGTTTAGAAAGAGGGCAGTTCAAATGGACAAACATAAAGAGGTGCTCATGAAATATTTTAGAGTACTTATTTGTTCACTTGAAGAGGCATTTTCTCTTGCTCCAAGATATAGATCAGGCATCTGCTCATGTGCACTATCTTGAGCTGGACAAAAGGGGAACTCTTTCAATAGGAACAAGCATGATAATGAGTAGCAGTTTGGTGTTATGAAAATTGAGGATGATGACAAAGGGAAGAGAAAGAACAATGCTATGTCAACTGTTAACTCAAAGGGCAGAAGTAAGGGCAAGTTCCATTGCTTTTATTGCAACAAAGATGGTCATTCAGATGAGAGGTGTTGGAAGGTACACCCCACTCTACATGGAAAAGGGCATTGGAATCAATGAGGACTCCTCTGATGAAGATCATCACCAATCTTGTACCATGCTCAAGAAGGGAGTTTCCACAATAATAAAGCTCCATAAACACAAGGGGATAGGTTAAGCTGGAAACTGTGAGTCTGAACTGCATTTATAGAGGAAACAATAATGCAGTTCAGGGATTTTGTATTAGCCATCAGATGTAATTATGACAATTATAAAATTCATTAACTTATCTAATAATCTTTGGAGGCTGTTCTGTGAAGGAAACAAAGAAAATTCATCCAAATAGACTTCTGAGCTTCATTTATGTTTATATTTCATACAAATAGAAAATCTATACCTTTGACATCCTTTTTATTTGGTTTCATATGAACAGGAAATATTTGAAATGTGCAGTTAGTGGAGGAGCAGGGCAATCCCTCCAAAGCACCATTGAAATGGATAGGTTGATAGATAAGCTAAGGACAACTGATGAACGGAAGGTTTGTGGCATGATAGTCAACTTCTTTGCTCTTGAAACTACCCTCCAGTTGAAGTTTTCTAATTAGATCCACTAAGAATTGTATTGTACTATATCTTGTTGATCCTCCTTTTCTTTTCAACATTCAAAAAACTAGATGCTTGTTGATTGTAGTAAATAGTGACAGATTAATCCTTATGTTTTAGTTGCTTTGAATAGTAAACATTAGTTTTCCTTCCATTAGCAAACACTATAAGCATATGAGAAGTGTAAATGGCAAATAATAGAAAGTCAGGTCTGGCTACAAGCAATAATGCTAAGAGATAGATAAGCTTATGCTCATCATGTTCTGTGGATTTTGAAATACTACAGTAACAAGTTTTTGGCCTTAGATAGGGACAGAAATTGCATGTGACAGAATTAAATATTGTTAGTTTGTGTTTAAATGTATGATTTTTTTTTTTCTTTTTCAAGCAGCTTCCTGAGATTGTTGCAGAAAACATTCTGGCTTTTAATTCAGCGTTTTGGATGAGGCTTGCAGCAAGAACTGAAATCTGCAAGTCCCAGGATGATAAGGCAAATTTCTAACCTTAATGGAGTGATTTAATGAAATAAATTCAATCTTTCAAGTTCCAATTAAATAGTATATTCCATTTTTTGGATGTAAGCATTTTTATGAGCAGAGACAACAAATGAGACAATAGTGTTTTAATGAGTATGCAGGAAGATTTTAAGGATTTGGCATCCTCCCTTATGAGCATTGTGGATCGTGTTGTTCAGAAAACAGAGGTTTGCATACTTAACTGTGTTCTAATAGGGAAAATACTATCAAAGAATCTGTTTATTATGCTTAGCAGTGGTCCAGCAAAAGTTAAAGGAAATTTATTTGTCATAACTATAGTGATATAGGGTAAATTATTTTACAAATATGATGATGTGGGGTGAATGTAATCCATTCAGTTTGTAAATTACTCTGATCACTTATGTATAGTATCTAGCAAATGGAACTTCTCATTTTTTTGGTAACTAATTTCAGAATATGGATAGTATTTGAACATTTTTGTTTTTTGAAGTGTGTGCAATACATTCAGCTAAGGTTGTAAGGGAATCTTGTTCAAAGGAACTACCACTTTAAATTAAAATAAAAAACCTTTGGATGTATCTTTGTGTAAATGCTGGAATCTGGTTATTGATATTTACCAGTAAGTCATGTCAATATATTAATGATTACATGTTGAAGACCGTTTGTTAATTGTCACTATGCCAATGAATTACTCATCAATACCTTCTATCTTATAAATATTTGGTAGGTAGCTATGAGTTAATTATGAGATTAGAATATATAATTGTAATTGCCTATGTGAAATAGGTTGAATGATCATAACTCTTGTTGAGAGTTAAACATGTTCATATTCCATATAGGTTATCCATAAGACTTTTGGAAAATATCTTCACGTGGAAGTACTTGTTTTACAATATTTTGTTCAACTTATAACTTGCTATCAAATATAATACAGATTTTACCACACAGTTGAAAAACTCAGACTCGGCAATAACTCGACAGACCCAAAATTTTTAAAAATTCAGGAGTCGGCAAAAACTTGGGAAAAAATGTGGCAATAACTCGGAAAATTTATCGAACATTTGAAAAAACATAATTTTTTAAAATATTCTTTAAAAACACACATATAAACTTGAATTTTTAGAACATATTTATATAAATCAAAATTAGAGCTTAATACATATCAATCATCAATGTATCATAGACCAAAAAACAAGTTCGACTTCTCAATACATATCAACTTCAAGTTTCAGTATCAATAAAAATTATCTATCCTAAATTTCTTCTACGACTGAAACTCAAAAGCTTTTGTCGCTGCTGTGTGGGTGGTGCTGAAGTAGATGGTATAGTTGCAGACTTGCATTGTTCTCAATAGGAGCCTCAATAGGTGCGCCAACAGGTGCCTCATCCATAGGGATAGGATCAAGTTGTGTTTGAAGAAATTGCCTTTGCTAGCTGACCAAGCTCGCCTTCTTCCTCCTCATATGTTGCCACCTCTGCTTCCCATTCAGCTGCCTTTGCCTCCTTCTCCATCTCAACGAACTCATCATCACTTATCCATGGTTCCACATCGACCTCATTAGGCTCAACAATTCAATCTGAGAATGGATCAATGTCATCAAGGTCAAGTGCTTCATGTGAACTTTGTCCTTGTACCTTCTTCTCATGTAATCGAAGGTTGTACCGAATGTAGACAAGGTCATTCAAGCACTTTTGAGTCAATTGATTGCACTTCTTCATGTGAATGGCCTCAAAGACACTCCAGTTGCGCTCACAACCAGATGCACTACAAGGCTGAGATAAAATACGAATGGAAACCTTTCAAAGATTAGGCGTTGTGGCACCATAATCTTGCCACCACAAATCTGCAAGGATAACAATTGTCATTTATAACTTAGTAAGGATTTAATAAACTTAAACATTAACATAAATAGTAAAACAATATTAAACACATGAATTCGTTACTTGGCTGTAGAGTGTCTCTCCTATGAATGCAATCCTTGGAAGAAAACAATGGCCCTTCGACCTTCTTATAGCTCTGTATCTCACCAAATATGAGATCTCGAAGCTCATCATTACTAACCAATCTCTCAATACATGTGTTGAGGCCAACAAGAACCTCTACATCTTCTTTGAAAGTAGGAGAGAAATAAAACTTGGGGTTCAAAAAGTAGGCAACAACATGAATATGTTGGTGGAGTTGTCGGTTCCACCTCCGATCTGTTATGCGCCATATGGGTTCATATTTGGTCTTGTTTGACCCATATAAATGCTGAATTGTCTCTTTCGCCTTATCCATGGCCTCATATAGATACCCCATGGGGCTTTTATCCCCATCCACCAATTGTAAAACTCTAACCAACGGTTCTGACATATAAAATATAAAAAAATTAACAAAATCAGCAAGCTGTAATATTAGAAAGCAAAAACATAAATCATCAATCAAAGTTTGAAAACTTACATTGATGATCTCCTCCATTTGTTTGGAAAATCTATCATCAAAAATGGTCTTCTTGACCTTATCTGCTTTAGGCTTCTTGGAATAAGGACTCTCCAATTTTTCACTCACAAACATGCGCTTGAGGTTGGGCAATGTAGCTAAAATACTCTACAAGGTGAGGAAATTGGTGGCAAAGCGTGTGACTCCTGATCGCACAAGATCCTTACCATTAGTGTGCTCTCTCATGAGACTTAGGACCCATGTGTGATTGTAGATGTACTTTGTGGTATTCCTTCCATCTTCAACCACATTCTTCACCCAACTTAGTTTCCCTATGTCCTCAAGGAGCAAGTCAAGATAGTGGGCAGCACAAGGGCTCCAAGATAATGTAGGATGCCTCGCCACTAGAAGTTTACTGGCTGCCACATATGCAACTGCATTGTCGGTCACAATTTAAATTACATTTTGAACTCCCACTTCCATCACCACCTCATCCAACAAGTTGCACAAGGTCTCTGCATTTTTTGTTTCATTGGAGGCATCAACTGATTTTAGAAATACTATATGTCCCCCTGAAGCCACTAGAAAATTGACGAGTGTCCTATTTCTGCCATCCGTCCACCCATCATATATAATGGTGCAACCATTCTTTTCCCAATTTCTCCTCTGTTCCTCCACTAGTTTGTGTGTGTTTTAGACCTCATTTTGCAAGAATGGCCCACTCAACTCATAAAGACTTGGGGCCTTGAACCCCTTACCTGCCACGGTCAATGCAGTGACCAACCCTTCCCAATAAGGACTAGAAGCAACATTGAACAGAATATTGTTGTAGTACCAAAATCTAGCACATGCCAACTTCGCCTCATTTTGCAACTCTTTATTCCAAGAAGCACCTTCCAATGAAGGTTGTGTACCAGGAGTATTACGTGGAACAAAAAAACTAGAACTGAGGTTGCCCACACTTTCAGTTCTTGATCCTCGTATCTGTGGCCCAAGAGAAGAAGAGCCTCCCATAGACTTTTGTGACCTTGTAGAACTGAAATTTGCATATGGGGTTGCCATTGCCTTTGCTGTTCTCTTTTTATTTTCCTTCCTTTGGTCAAATGTTGCAAGGAGTGCTTTGGCCTCCATCTCAACCTCTTCGGGTGCTTCTTTACATGGTCTAACATCTTGGCAAGGGATTCGTGCAAGGTGGTATTTCAGCCGGTTTATGCCACCAAAAAGAGACTCGGTGCAATGGTTGCAAATAACCTCTCCTCGCGCTGCACCTGGTGTTCCATGTTTCCAGCAAGGATCTCTTGGTTTGCCACCACTTTTCTTACTTGTAGAAGCCATATTCTCTTAATAAGATACCTAGCAAAAGAGAGACAAGATAAAAAATTAGTAATTAGATATGACAATCTTACATAAAAAAACCTTTGAACGCTAAAGCACTATGAAAGTCAATATCTTACGTAAAAAAAATTAATAAAATAATAACTAAAAAAATTTAGGATAAAATGTTTATGTTGGATTGAAGATGGAATAAAATTATAAATACGTAATTAATATGAGAATTAAATGTTTAATCAATAAAATAGGTATATTTAATTTTAAATTTGATGCAAATATAAGTGAATCATTAATTATTTAATATATAATAATAAAAGAGAATAGAATAAAATTATAATTAATAAATATTAATGTAAAGGAATTGAATAAAATTAAAATTAACAAATACAAATTAAGTATTATAAAATAACAAATACAAATATTTTAAATTGAATAAAATTAAAAATAATAAATACAAATTAAATATTGTAAAACTTAGAAATTAAATAATTTAGATTGAAATGTATAATTATAAATTTATAATAAATATTTTAAATTGAATAAAAATAAAAATTAATAAATACAAATTAAGTATTATAAAACTAATAAATACAAATATTTTAGCTTGAATAAAATTAAAATTAATAAATACAAATTAATTATTATAACATTAGGTATAATTAATTATAAATTTATAATAAATATTTTAAATTGAATAAAATTAAAATTAATAAATATATATTATAAATTAAGTATTAGAAATTTATAACTTATAAGATATTTCATTGTATAAAAATTAATGTTTTTTTTCTAAACAAAATCAAATAAATATTAAATTTTTTATTGAAGAATATATAAAATCTACGCAATGTTCAGAAAAATTTACATGAAAAATACTGTGTACATTCAACATTGTAAATTGATGCAAAATGAATCTGCTAAAACCGTGACTACAAAATAAAAATCAATTTGCTAAAAGCCTAAAACCGTGACTGTAAAGTGATGCGATTTCGGAATTTATAAAATACTTGGAAATGCGTCCTTTCCTGTGCGTTTCAAGCTTTCAATGGCGTTTGAAAATCTGTCTGGAATCCTTCAAATCGAGTGAGAAAGAGTATATTGTGTCTTAGAATCAAAACCCTTTAGTCGTGACCTATTCGCATGAGAAAAAAGTTGCAGGTGTTTGCAAGCCAAAATGAAACGAAATAAAACACAATTTTCCCTTTTTTCGCCCTTTTAAATGATTTGAGCCGAGTTTTGTAGGTTAAAATCGTGTTTTCTTGCGAGTAATGACCAAAAATTGCTGCGATTTTTTGCAAAAAATTAGTGGCAAGTAATACAGTGATTTACTCGCCCCCTAATCTAACGCGCGAGTAACTGCGATTTTCCTGAGTAACCTGCGATTTTTTCATCTATGTTTTACTGTACTCATATATGTCTATGATTGTTAGGATATTGAGACCAGTAAGTTTTCCATTAGCCTATTCTCAGTTTCTTGTAGGCTAAGTGGATATGGTTAGGGGACGCAGTGTCCTGTGATGAGCTTTTTGTGGAGGTTTTCTGAATTTTCTGGCAAAGTTGTTATTTTTAGTAACTTACTATTTTTAGTAAGTTCCAGTTGGGCTTCTACTGGATTAGTTGGAAGAATTACTCACTATTTTTAGCAAATTGCTATTTCTAATAAGTGCTATTTTTAGCACTTGGTCTTGGCCTATTCCTCTATCAGTTCAATGCAATGGTTTCTAGTTTTGGCCTTGGTGAGTTCTAATGTTTTCAGAGAAATATTTGATCTTCGTCACTTAAATCTTTTATAAAGTCACTTTGTGACTTAAGTGAAGGGTAATGGGTTCATGAGAGGCCCCCTTGATCATGGCCTAGGAATGTGGTGCCTTTAAGTTGTTTTAAAAGGCAAGTTTATGGTTCAATGGACACCAAGGAAGGAGTTTAATATTTTTAAAAGATTATTGTTTTCTTCCAAAGTGGACACCAAGTTAGAAGGGGAATAAAGTAAAGTTAAATGTTTTAATTTGGAGAGCTCTAGATGGGTTGAACCTCTTGAAGGGAAAATAATTCAAATTGAATTTTGGTTGCCTAATTGAGATCTCACTTGAGCTCTCATTTGGTTATCTTGGCTTTGGCAACTTAACTTTATGTTGTAGGAATGCTATATATAAGAATATCATCAAAAAATACTAGCACAAACTTTCTTGATTGCTTAATAAATAACCAATTCATGCAAGATTGGAAAATGGTTGGTGCATATTTTAACCCAAAAGGCATGACCAGAAACTCATAATGTCTATAGTGACATCTAAACATGGTTTTATGAACATCTTCTCTTACCTTAATTAGGTGATATCTTGAATGAAGATTAATCTTGGAGAAATAGACTGCCCCATGAAGTTCACCTGTCAATTGCCAATCTTGGGGATGGGATACTTGTTTTTGATTGTCTTCTTATTGAGGGCTCTATAGTCAATGCACATGTTTAGTGACATCCTTTTTCTTCACCAACACCACTGGCAAAGAAAATGGGCTGGAGCTTAGCCTAATGTGTCTCATGTCCAAAAATTCTTTGAGTGCCTTTTCTATCTCTTCCTCGTGCCTTTGGGGATAGTGATAAGGCATGGTAATAACTAGCTTGGGACCTGTCTCAAGCTCTATTATGCGCTGAAATTCTCTATCTAGAGGAAACCTTGGAGGGATATTGGTAAAAATTGCACTATTTTTATTCAAAATAGATTGAACGTCAACATGATAAGATTTCTTACTTAGAGGAGATTCGGTGTTTGATATTAAGCATTGTGTCAGCAATGGAACTTGTCCTTAGTGAATTGATCTTTTCATCCTCTTTGTTGAAACAACTCTTGGGGCTTCATTTGAAAGGCTTCAAAGCACTACTTCTTTATCATCTAATTTGAATTTGAATTTCATTGTCTAATAGTTCTATGTGAATTCACCAAGGGAATGCAACCATTCTACTCCCAATACCATGTCTTTGTCCCATAGGCCAACCACATAGAAACCATTGCAAATTTGGTGTTTGCTCAAAGTGATTTTGTAGTATCCTGCCTGGCTGCTGAGATATTAACTACTTGGAGATTTTGCCTCTGAATTGCCTGTAATTCTCAAAGTCTCTTGTTTGCTTTGTTTTGAATGATTTTGGGCTTGTTTTGTGGTTTTCAAAATAAATGCCAGGAGAAAGCAAATAACACATACAATGCCAGTTGAAAGATATTGATGGACTTTTGAAAATTAAATTACTTGCTGAAGCAAACCCACATATATTTATAATTCTCAAATCAGATTTTAAAGAGACTTGTAAATACAAACTGCTCTTAAGAAATAGACGTATTTAATAATGCCATTACATTGACTCATACCCGGAGATGCTGAATATGATTATTTGCAAAATCTGGAAATGTAAACCTGCAACTGGCAAACCCTAGTTGCAATCTTCCCACTCCAATAGAAGATTTCTCCACCATATAAATTCCAGCAAATGATGCTATTAGTCTGGCCGCCCAAGATAGAGATGATGACAGCGCCAAACATAAGGTGGTTTCTCCTAGAAATGGACACACCTTCCTATTGCTGCTGTATGGACTGGCTGAGAGGCATTTGTACGGCCTGATAATTGATGAGATTCAGCCCAAGAATGAACAATCTTTGATAGATGCTGACAGCAATGAAGATCTTCAGATTTATCAATGAAAACTCATCAAACGGTTGCAAAACTTCACCAATATGCACAAATATGACTGCTGATTACAGCCAACTCAAAGAGCAACCTTTAGAAGGTATTTCACCACCTCAGGAAGCTGATACAATGAAGAAGCTACGCTCTCCAATGCCAAAATATGCAGAAATCCTAGGTTTCTTTCTCCAAGAGAAGAGCTCTCCAAACGCACAAAGTATAAAATGATCAAATGATACCTTTTTTCATTTCTTTTGGTGCCTTTTATACTCATCTCCAAAAGAGGGTTGATTTCTCTCTAGAAGCCTCTTTTAAATTATTTAAATGATGTTTAATATTTGCCTTTCACTTTCATAAATGGGCACTCAAATAATAATAATATTTAATATACTTTAAGTGACTTTTTTGAGGGTCATGGCCCCATTGGACATAAAGTGAATTTAAAACTTTATAATTGCACTTTATAAATAATTATTAATAAAGTAATCACTTTATTAATAATTAAAATAACATAACTCCACAAATAATCATTATTTCTTAATTCCGTCTAAACCTGGGAGTTAACCATTGTATCCACTACGCACCCAACTTCCTTACTAAAAGTACTAATGGTCCCTCTCTATCATCCATTGACTTACTATAAATATTAAGTCCCTCAAAATGGAACTAGAAACCTCTGAATATCAATGCCTCGGAACATATGAAGGATTTGGAGAGATAAACACTGACAACTACCGCCTGAAGAGCTCCATAACGCCCAAACTGGACCCTCTAATCCACCACACTAGCCTATGAGGGTTAGTTGATAGGCTAATCCTTCGAACTCTGATGCTCATGAAAAATGGGCACTGTTGATGTGATTTTTGTGACCGCACCAATCAGCGGAACAAAGTAATCCGAAGGCTACTCCATTCTCTCTTGATCAAAGAATTCCATACGCTAAGATTGCCAGAAAGTTCGTATGTTCAACTCCAGGTTCCGAAATGCTATGGAATACCCTCAGTAGGTTCGTTGTGATTTGCTGTTTTTACGAAGGGACTTACACAATTGTTCAGGATGTTTGCAGTTGACAACAATTAATGATTGGAAGGGAATTTTGTGCAAATAATTTGGCGTTGAGGTATGAATTTTCCTAAAACTAACCTGAAATGTACTGAATTGAATGGCTGCAAGGATTAGAAAGCTTAAATTCTAGTCTAAATGCAAGACGTGTAGAGCTTGACTTCAGTAGACTTCAACCAGATTTCACCTTGCCTCGCTTTGGACAGCTTCAGCAAAATCGGTGCAATCTTCAAGGGAGTAGCGGAAGATGTTCAGATTACAATTCAGCATGCATATAACATCAGGACGACGCATACAAGCATGTGAATCACAATCGAAGTTAAGTTTGAAATGATTTCCAGTTGACCACACAAGGAAAACTTGCCGTCAGCAAGTTGCTAGTGGTATGGATTAAACGAAACTACCTCAATCAAACACCACAAATCCACAGCTAACTACTTGCATGAAAATAGAAAATTACTCTAGTTTTAATCCTACTTGAAGTTGAAGGGCGAAGAAACCTCACTAACTGCTCATAACAAAAGACAAATTCACCATCAATGAAACTCTTTTATTATGAAAGTCTTCGTAACAATTCCTTACAAAATTTTCAAAGGGAGAATTTGTCCTCCTTCAAACTAT
>VDFB02147477.1:0-39773 GCA_007258455.2 Sequoia sempervirens | reverse complement strand
TCTTGATGTACAAAGGAGTAATTTTTTGCAAAGTCAACTACTGATAGAACTATTCCATGTGGGAAAGTATCTCTCAATGTTTGGAATTGTTGTGTTTGCCACTTAGCAAAAAAGGAATGATGTATGTATGGTTGTATCAATTTTCAAAAATCTTCCATAAATTTTCCAATGGGAATCTCCTCTTCTACATAGTTCAACCTTGTGGATTCTTTCCCAAAATTTGTTTACAACTTTACATACTTGTACCCGTGTTAGTAAAATGTGTAAATAACTAATAAACCACACAATCAATGAAACATTACATCAAAGAGAATCCAAATAACTCGATCATGAGAAATTAAAACAACAAACTCCTCTAAAAATAGTACTTACTCTCTTGCAATTCTACTGCCTTTGTTAGGTCAAGATCCTCATTCTTGAAGGAAATTTAGCCAAATTTCCACATGTCTCACAAATTCCTTTATGTTTTTATTTGAGGTCCATTTTCATGATCACATAATATAGACTTTATGAACAAACTTTCCTATTTAGGAGGTTCATTTTAAAACCCACATCTTTCTTCTCTCATCTTTTGAAACAGCTGATAGTAGAGATCAAATTCAATATGATAACGATAACAACAATTTTCAAAAAACTTGTTTATCTTCACATAATATGGCTTTAACCTTTGAAACATTGTTTGCCCAATCTTTATATGAATATGCATTACAAAGTTCATATACATCTCAAACTGTGTTGTGTGTAGCCAATGTTTGATATGATTTTCATAAATACTATAACCAACTTATATCTCATAACATCTCTAGTATTTATGATGGACGAAGTCCTATCATGCCAAAACTCAAGACCAAGTTCAATAACATCTTCAACTCGCTAGGAACGGGAGCTCTGCACACATAATTGCCCAATTGCCTTCTAAACTCTCATCCAAAAAGTTTCTCTTTTTCTCATATTTTATCAATGTGGTTCTAATATAACCAATTTTAGTTGAAAGTGCAGACATTTTTCTTTTTCTTGCTATATCTTGATGTACAATAGATGTCAACATCACCCTTCTTGTAGTGGCCTTATCCACTAATCGAGATCCTTTCCCAATGGAATCTAAACCCTTTTTAACATTTTGAACAATATCCTTTTGTAATCCAATGTGTTTCTTCTTATTTGATGATGAATGGACACCCAACAATTGTAATGACTCTTTGAGCTCATCACGAAGAAGTAAACGTGATAACAATTGGGTTTTTTCAAGTGTATCAAGATGATTGAAATGATGATTGATCATTCCATTTACAGATTTAGTCATTGACCTCTTTCTCTTATTATAAGGCTGGTTGGCATAATATTTGAGTTTCTCCATATCCATTTCAAGTAGATGATCTAAATTTCTATGAGAAATTTGTTTCCACCTTCTCAACTAGTTTTATATGCTCATCCATACCAGAGGGAGAAAGTGATCCCGACCCCTCTCCAACATACATTGTTTGAACTTGTGCCTCCTCCCTATCTTCAAGGACCATGCATTCTTGAGCGGATTCATTTGATCCAATGCCTAGATTTGGCTTGACTTGAGCATGAAAACTTCCTTCTTGTTGAGCCCTTCCTACACATGTGTCACAAAATATTTTGCAAACAAAAGTGAGAGATGATGTTAAATATAAGTGAAGCTTATGTATGCAAGCAAACAAACTGATAAAACATGATGAGCTATAAGTGAGAAAATTTTGTGCTAGTTTTATATGCTCATCCACCAAAGAGAAGGAAGTGATCTTGGACTCTCTCCAACAAGCATTGCTTTAACTTGTCTCCTCCCAACTTCAAGGTCCATGTGTTCTTCAACGGATTCATTTTGATCCAATATCTAGATTTGGCTCTAATTCTCAAATTTTGAGGAATCCCTTTGGAGCATAAAACATAAAATAATTTGAGAACATTGAAGGATGAAAATAAAAAAGATCAAAGACACAAAACACAAATATTGAAACAAAAAGAATTGGCTTAAGGAATTTGAGTCAAGGATCATATAAACATTGCAACTTGCATGACCAAGATGACTTGAGGACATTTAAAAGTATTTATAGTCATTCAAGTGCAATGATGGTTAGAAACCTTCAAAGTAAAATTCCTAAACACACACTTGAGAGTGAGAGAGAGAAGAAACAAGCATGTACCTTGTTTCTTTCTATGATAATTTTCCAAGTTTTGGTCACGCCTCTTTTGTTCTTCTTCTTTTGACAATTTCATTGAGATGCATTTTTCTTTTCTTTGTTGTCCCATTTTCTTCAACTCTAAAGATGACTCTAAACAAGTCCTCTACCAACTTATTAAATTATCCTCCAAATTTTGCCTTGATTGATAAAATGAAAAGTTGTCCAGCTCCAATATTTGCCTCCTTGATAAATGTGCAAAAACTTCTCCAAAATCTGCGCTCCAAGTGAATCAAAATTATTCAAGTGTACATGGAATAACTAGATCCTCTAGTTTAAATGAATCAAGTAGTAAACAAACAAGTTATTTCATTGTGGATTTTGTTGTTATTTAATTCATAGGTATGCACAACATATCTAGTAATTTTAGAATTTTGTTAAAGTGTCAAAAATGTATAAATATTAGAGGTATAATTTGAATTGAATTTTCTTAATTATATTTGAATTGAATTTCAAGTTACTTGTCAAAAATGCATAATAGAGGTATAATTTGAATTAAATTTTCTTCATTATATTTGAATTGAATTTCAAGTTACTTGTCAAAAACGGTGATAATAGCTCAATTGAATTTCAATTGAATTTCAAGTAACTTGTCAAAAAGATTATATCTGCTCAACCAATGGTTCATGTTGCTTAAGTCATTTTTAAAAAAATATTTATTGTGATCAACATGAATGAACTTAATTATAAAGTGGCATTGATTTCCTAAAATTTACTATTAGAGATCAAATGTATATTGAATATATGATATGTAAGTTGTAAGATCATAAAATAAGAAAACATGTATGGTATATTGAATATCTAAAGCAATGCATACATATATTATGTAAACATGTTTAAACCATAAGCAAAACACATGTACATATATGTAAAGGATTCAATACTATTGGCAAACATAACACATACATAAGCAAAGAGGCAAAATGTATGTATATATCATATAAGAAAAATATATACATATCATAAAAGTAAATGTAAATTAAAGATCATCAAATGCCTAATACTAAAGATCAACAAATAAGCAAATGTATGTATATATCATATAAGCAAATGTAAGTTAGAGATCATCAAATATCAAATACTATTAAAGATCATCATATAATCAAATACATGGTAAAGATCGTAAAATCTAGAATGCATGGCTCTTAGTATGAATGTCTACTCCTGCATTTAATGGCTATCCGAATGAGAACGGTCCCCGCTTTTGATGGATGTGTTAAGCCCTACAAATAAAATTGTGTACAAGATGTGTTAAATACATATATTTATAGTATTAAATAAATTTTATGAAATTTTATTTTAAATGAACTTGTATTTTAAATATCAATCTAGATCTATGCATACATAAATAATATATTTGCATGTACATTAATAATGGTGATTATATAAAAATGTAAAACTCACATTTCCACTGATAGCATATTCATCCACAGAGTCACATCGATCATGCACACGATTTGGACCAAGGCTAGGAGTGATATGAGGTATGTCCACCTATAACAATATATATACACATATATATCAACTTATATGAATATCTAGTTAATTTTATTTTTTTAAAATAATGAAAAAAGAATTGAAACATGCACATGCACACATACATGCACATCATATGATATCGGATGACCTAAGTCCTCTGAAACAGTCGCCTCCACCATATGCACCAAACGATCAAGCGACAAATCAACATCTACATCCATCTAATCTATCCCATGTCATGCCATAAATGATGAATGTAGAGGACTATGAAGGTGAGATGGCATTGGTGATGATGAACCAAAACCAATCAACATATCAGTAAAACCCATAGTTTGTGCAGCTACTGTATGAACTATAGGTGGATCCTGATGCGCACTAGTGCTCGGCTGCGAGTGATGGGATCCTCGAATCGCATCAACCTCCTCGCGATCTCAAAATGCTCTCTAACATGCTCTATACCAATCCCATTGTTCCGATGCAATGTGGGCATATGCCTCCAACAGTCCTCACCAAGCAAATGCGAGTCATGTGTGACATAATCTCCAGCGCATCGTCGTAGAGTAGGGATGCCACCACCGTAAAGGATCCATGGTGGTCCACACAGTTGAAAATGGTTTGGATCGTAAATGTTTGATATCAAATAATCGACCTACATGATCATCGCCATCCTAGTGGTGGTAAACAAGAATGTCACCTACAGTGTCAATTGCTTCCTTTTGGGAAGCAACTACAACCTCATCTGCTATGGGGGCTAGAGCTGGGGTGAGAGTAGGAGACCTGTCACCAACCAATACCCTAAACATTGGGGGTGGTCTATCTGCTCGACGATAGGTGGGCCTATCAACAATCCTACCACGCCCCTGACCAACATATGGTGGAATGTCCAAGTAGTTAACTTTGAGGCCCAAATGGACCTCAACATACAACTGCTGAACAAAATACAATGGAATCTAAGTAGTCATTGTTTGCATAGACCATGTGTCAGTGAGGAAATCGGGTAGATCAATGAGGCCATAGCATGATCGACACATCTAGTGACTTGGTATCCCCTAACCTTACACACATTTTGATAAAATGGAAAACAAGTGGCTTTTATCATTTCTTTGGTGACACTATCCTGTATTTTTTTAAGGGGAACATCACCATGTACTTCTTCCTGCATGCAAGAAAGAATAGCAGCCACTCTATCTGGGGAATATGCACTAGTCCTCTCAAGTTCATCTTCTAGTTTCTCTAGACTATGCAATATTAACATGCATGGCTCACTATATACCCTCGGGTTTGCACCCTGTGCTAATGAATCTCAATTTTTATCTCATTACTAGTATTTGCAAACAAAGAATCTGGCACAGGTGGAAAATGATTTGCATTTTCCATGTTATATATATATATATACAGTACACCTAAAAAAGCAATGAGACTTTTGTAAATAATATATTTAGATAAAGAGAATACAAATGATTAAATTGATAGCTCACATGAACCAATGAAACTTAATGTGTCTCCAAATTACATAAGAAGAGAGAACCTAAATGTGAAAAAGAAAAAGAAATTCAAAATCCATCTTTTGTAATGAGTTTGTTAAAATTTAAAAACATTCAAGAACCCCAAAATGGTTTGAAATTGATGAGCATAATAGAAATTTTTGAAGGCAAGAGGTCATCACAAACCATTCAGTTGTGGGCTTCAAAATTTTTCAATGAATGGTTTTCCAATAAGATGTATTAACCAAAATATTCCAAATTTTTATACAATTACTAAAGATGTACAAAATGAGACATTTACTAAATAAATTTAAAAGATTCATGTAAACAAAAAGTTTGATCGAAATAATATTGTTAAAGTTTTTTTTTAATGCATTAAATTCTATTGTAAATAATAGTAAGGAAAAAGATAAAAGAGTTGCTCATAGACTAATAACATCATTAGTAACAAATTAAATAATTAAAAAGGCTCAATTATTAAGGTAAACTTGTCTTGAATTAAGCCTAAATCGTAAAACATTATCAAAAGTACTATCAATAAGATCATGATTAGAAAGTCCTATTGAAAATCATACTTAGGCTTTTAGCAGTAGGCTTCCATGAGTTGATAAGAAGCTAATTAATAGCACATAGGATGAAATTCAACAATTTTGACACTCTAACTCTAGATTTACATATGAGGTTGGAAACAACATTTTTTATACTCTACCTAGGCCATGATTTTGTTATGAGTACGAAGATTTTATGATAGAAATACATCCATTATTGTTGAGTTAAAAGTAGGTTAAATATTATTTTTCTTAAAAATTCACTTTTATATAAATGTAGGTGTTTTGGAGAACAAATCTATAGTATGAATAAGTGATTGACATCGATGGCTATAAATTTCAAGGTGGGGACATTCAATATAATTCATAAGGTGTTATAATATTAAATGCTTTCATTGTTTAGTTAGTTTTAATCAATGTTGTATGATTTATTAAACATTTTTTTAATATTTAAATGTAGGTGTTTTGGGGAGTAGCAGTGATAGATCTAGCTCATTGAGAAATGATATAGGTAGAGAGGAGGAGTGACCTTGACAAGGATTGAGACATGGATCACCTCAGGGTGGTAGATATGAGTGGAACATATCCATAGAGAAGGATAGGCTAAGAGGATAGATATAGGAGACAAATACCTTAGGGGCACCTTTTTAGTTGTGTGTATGCTCTATAGAGTGGATTTACTCATGAGTTCTTTGATGTATTTGAAGACACATTTGTATGAGAACATAGATAATATGATATGGGAACTATTAGTTGTGTTGATGATGGGTGTGATATTTTATGTGTATGTTGATGATGTGCATGATATATAGTTGTATTTCTTGTATTTGGATGCTCATAGGTATGGATCATTTCTTGTAGTTGTGTTGATGATGGGTGTGATATTTTATGTGTATGTTGATGATGTGCATGATATATAGTTATATTTCTTGTATTTATTGTATTGGGAACTAAATCAGAGAGAAATAGACCAACCACTCAACTCCTTAGAAAATAAGCTCGTGAATCTCAAACATTATTCCAATAAAAACATTAAAAATAATGAAATTCTCTTTTCTTAACGCAAGAATCAAATTTTTCTATAGAAAAATGTGATCAACATAGATTAAATAACAAATAAAGCATAAATCAAATACTTTAATAGTATAAAATATAAAATGTAACCAAGCATTTGTGGGTTTGCATCCCACCAAACATGTCAATTTGTAAGCATTGAATTTAAATAAATGAGACATTGAGGAAAATAAATGTAGACTTCAAATTGAATTAAAAAATGACCTCTAATAGAGTGAAAAGATGAATTACACAAAAAATGAACTAAAATTATAATGAAATACATATTGACAAATGGATATATCTTGCAAATGATAAAACATTTATTGCCCAACTAGATAAAATATACTTGCTCAAAATTGAGACGATGAAATGATGGATTTGATCTCAATTTATAGATTTTTTATATGATGGATAAATTGCTAGGATTTGATCATGTATCATGAGTTTAAAACCCAATTAAAATGTGGCTACTATTATTACCTAATTAACTAATTTATTTATTTAATGAAATTTCTTAATTATTTTGATCAATGAATTGATTGAATTATTTTCAATTTTTATCTAATTTGATTAAATATGTTAAATAATTTGATTGATATATAAACTAATTTATCATAATTTTCATTGAATTATCTAGGAATAATAGATTTACTTGGATTTAGTTTAATTTATTTCAATATTTGTGAGAGAATGATTCATTTAAATATTTGGTTAATTTATTCTACTCGAGTAACAATGGAGGCCAATTTGATCAATAGGAAAGCATTCATCCCATCCCAAAAAGGGAGTACATTTAGAGTTTGAGACTTTTTTTTCAAAATGTTGAAGAAAATTTTCAAGATTGATTGTTGGCATGTGGAGTTAGTAATTTGGGTGACCGTAGGTGACCAAATTCTATATGAAACTCTCTAGTTAATGTCTCTCTCTTAGGTAGTGTCTTTATTTTTGTTTAATGCTATGGATCTTCTTCAAAATTATGGCTTAGTTGCTTAGTTTGTAGTGGATTATGTTTTATAAGTTCTTTTTGGACCATTCCCTAAACAATGCCATTCAGGATGATAACTTACATAATGAAAAAGATTTTGTTGGGTGTTTGTTTAGACACAGTTTTAAAGGAAAACTCTAGTTTCCTTTGTGTTTGAATTTCTTTGAAATGAACCTTGCAAGAATGGGATGAATCTTTAGTGGAAAATACAATCAATGGACATAAAAGAGAATTGGGTGCTCTATTGTATGGAGAAACAATGGAGGCACATAAGGAAATGTTGTTTCTCCTCACTCATGTCCCTCACCCTCTGCTAGTTTTTGCTATATATATGTAATATATGGGCACTCAAAAAATATGTAATATATGTCTTCTTTTTAGGTTTTTTTTCATTTATGGTAGTTTTTCTTAATCAATTTTGTCTATATATGATTGCTACAATCCTATTTGATGGGTCTCTTGGTTTTGTCCCTACACCTTCATGATTTGTGGGTTGACATGCCCTTCTCTATTTTGTACTTTACTATGGAAATTTTTACAATAAATATTTTAATTAGCTTAGGCCTTGATCGTTTTAGGTCTAAAAAGAAAAATTAATTTGATTTTGATAAAGTGTAGGAATTAAGGTATCATGAATTTTGTTAATAAGTGGATGTTAGGTGTTCGGGTGGGGACCATGGTATGGATATGAGTGTATGTGAGATTTAGTGTCTACAAAATCCAAAGGTAAATCAAAATATTATAAACATCAAACTTTTTTTGGAAGGATAATATAAAACCAAATCTAAACACAATATAAACATTGTAGTCACAACCATACATACTATATATATGAGATTGCATACAACCATGTAAAATTTATTCATATGTTTATTAAGAAAAAATGTCATAAATTATATTTCTAGAAATAAAAAGGAATACAAATATGGAGGGAAAAAATTAAATAATCTCAACATAGCAAGGATTTTACAAAGTGATAGATAATTTTCTCAAAAGAAAAAGGATGTGTTGTGCACAAGACAACAAACCACTTTTTCATGTTTTTTGATGTCTAAATATTTACTTTCCATACATGTTTGTGAATACCACATAAATTGAGATGCACGATTATTTTAAAATCTTCACATGCATCTTAAAGTGGAAGAAAATGTAATGATAAAATTTGCATATCCATATTATTCCTATTGTATTTTTTGCCTCATTTTGAATATATATATATATATATATATATATATATATATATATATATATATATATATATATATATATATATATATGGTGCAATATTGTGCAAAGTGGTAATAATTCCCCTAGAGTTTATGACCTATTATATAGACATAAATCAAACACTTGAACTCCATTTTTTCCTTACACACATCTTATCAAAGCATTTTTTGACACATATCCACACATCCACTTTTCCTAATGAATCTTATGTGTATGTCTAATGGTGGCATGTGGAAGGATAAATATGGCTATTGAAAACTTTACCATTATCTTGACAACTAATTATGGCTATATAATTATCTTATTGTAATGAACCTAAGTTCATTCAATAGATATTAGTGAAGTTGAATTAGGAAGCATGGATTGTGCTTTATTATACACATTTTATGTTTAAAAATATGGGTCTAATTTTTGCGATATTGAAAGTCAGTTAAATTTCTTCAATAGTATATCCAAGGTTTAGGGATATATTAGTGGTAAGAGTAGTGTAGGATAAAAAGGAGAATGTATAAAGAGGGGAAGGTCTAGAAAGGTAATGACATGGTAATGGAAGGAGAAGTTACACTATAAGGTTAGATTTTCATAGGATAAGGAGGAATGGTATGAAGAACATATTTGTTTAGGATAGTGCTAGTAGTAACAATGGTGTGAACATATATAAAAGGATGGGAGATAAGAAAAATACTAGTTGAGAGAAAGGTGATAGGACATGGGTGGTGGATCCCATGGAAACTATAGTATGATAGGAGGAATCATTATAAGAGGATGAAGGGTAGATGGATGCATAGATGGTACAACATTATTAAAATCCATTAGAGTGGTAATATTATGAATAGTATTAATTTCCTAAGGATAGCCACCTAATACATTATATAAATTACTAGCCAACGAGTGAGGATATTTAGGGTGGATAGGTGCATCAATACATAATTATCAATTTAGAAAAATATCTTGTTTACCAACATATGTATCTAAATCATAGTCTCAAGTGATCATTATTTTTCATCTTCTTTAATGTGGCTCTTTATATGGTTGTCATTAGCTATTATATGAAAAAATGATTCAATCGTCATTTTATTTGCTAGTCATATTAGAGTTAAGATGAAAACTCCATAAAACAAGATTTTAAAGGATATTAATTTAACTAGATAAAAGATCAAGGAAAACACTCTCAAACATGCAATATACCCCAATTGCTTAGACAATGCATATTTCCTAATAATGTGTGCAACTAAAAACTAATAACATGTAATGAATGGATGTAGGTGATAATAATCAAATAATCCTAATTGAACTAGGGTTGTCCTTTTTATATATTTAAAAAGTTGTAAGAGCATTGTATGAAATTGTAAGATGGGAATTACTTATGAAATGTTATATGACACATAAGAGAATAAAAAAGGGGGTTACACTAGAATATTGATTAGAATTATGAAAATCATCAAGATCATCTTAAATAATGGGCTTGAATATGTCAAAAATGGAGTGTCGGTTATGAGGAGGATTTGAATTTTTTTGACAAGATGTAAAGCATTTGCTAAATACATCCTATAAACCAAGTCAAGGAATATGATGTTGAAATTTGTGCCAAATTTGGTGCCATTTTTAGGTCATTATTTTGGCTCATGGCTTTGGTTAAACCACACTTTCTTTATGGTTTAAATTTTTCCTATTTATGGGTGCTTGAGATGGAGAAAGCATAATGATTTTGTAGGTATCATCATGCTACTAGAAATTACTCCATATTCACATGTTGATGATACTACTATAAGGGTATGCACATGAATATTTTATTGTAAATGATACTATTATCAAATAATATAATTGGTTCATGTTTTTGGTTGTGGGATTTTTCTTCCAAGAGGATTTTCCCATGTACATAATTATGTTATAAATTTATAATTTATACATTTTTCTTGTAACTAAAATTAAATCTATTTATCCATAGCTTTGATTGTTGAAATGGGAAGGCATATTTCATTTACACAAGACAAAAATGTATGCAAAATGGGGAAGCAAAATACTGTATGTTGAAAATGCTTTAAAAACTTTCAAACAAATGCAATTTGAATTCAACAAATTTGAAAAAAATTGCATTTAGGGTTTCGAAATTAAACAAATAGATGCATTTTGAACGCTAAGAAAATCGAATTTTAAATACCTAGTGCTCGATAGTGCTCAATATGCAAACTAGAATGATGAACTTTGGAGAGATGAACTTAAATTTGCTTTCGCCGGAAAGAAAAACTCTGTTTGGTCGCTGTCACGCTCTCGGTTCGCCACACGCACCAGGGAAAGTGATTGGTAAAATTAGAAAGTAAAAGTGAGAGTTGAAAATGAGAGAATTTTTGGTTTTGTCATATTTAAGGGGTTCGGTTGAACCTATGTTCGACCGAACCCATTTAAATATGATTTTTTTTATTTAGGTTATATGGGTTTGACCAAACATATGTGTTCGGTCGAACCAGGGTTCGACCGAACCCATTGAATATGGTGAAAAGAAAAAAAGCAAAATTTCCTTCCTCTTATAAATTGTAAACCACTATTCTAAAGCCACCCAGAGAGAGGAACAAATATAGAAATAAAGGAATAAAAAGATGGATAGGGAGAAAAAAGGAGAAAAGAGAGAAATAAAGCTAGAGATAGAGATAGAGAGAGAAAGTGAGATAAATAGAAATGGAGAGATAAAGAGGGAGACAAAGAGATATAGAGAGATAGATATATAGAAAGATAGGTAGAGATATAGAGGAACAAAGAGGGAGAGAGATAGAGAAAAATAGATAAAGGAAAAAGAGAAAGAGAGAAGAGGAGAGAGACATAGAGATAAAGTCACATAAAGAGACAGGGAGATAAAGATAAATAGAGGGAATAAAATATATATAGAGAGAGGGAGATAATGAGAAACATACAAATAGAGAGGAAGAAAAAGAGATAGTGAGAGGTAGAGAGATAGAGATATAGGCTCGAGGATGATTGATATATCTATCCCTATCGCTATCACTCCTTCTCCCCCTCTCTATCTATTAAGTTATCTCTCCCCCATCTTCTCTCTCCCTCTCCCTCTCTATATATTCCTCTCCATCTCTCCCCCCTCTTCTTTCTCTCCCTCTCTCCCTCTCTTCTCTCTCTCCCTCTTCAACCTATCTCTCTCCCTCTCCCCCTCTTCTTTATCTCTCCTCCTCTACCTATCTCTCTCCCTTTCTCTCCCTCCCTCTCTCTATATCCCACTATTTTTGTCACTCCCTCTCCCCCTCTCTATATATTGAGCTATCTCTCCCTCTCTCCCCCATCTTCTCTCTTCCTTCCCTCTCCCTTTCCCCCCTCTTCTTTCTCTCCCCCTCTCTCCCCCTCTTCTCTCTCTCCTCCTCCACCTATCTCTCTCCCTTTCTCTATTTACCTATCTCTAATTCTCTTTGTTTGTATATCTCTTTGTCTCTCTCTCCCTCTCCTCCTTTCTCTACATCTCATTATATCTATATCTCAAGCTATCACTCTATCTCACCATCTATAATATCTCTTTATCTCCCTCTCCCTCTTCCCATATATCTTTATATCTCCCTATCTCTCTTTATATTTCTCTTCTATCTATTTGTCTCCCTCTTCCTCTCTCACTCTATCTTCATCTCTACCTCTATTTTCCTCTCTCCCCCTTTATCTCTAGACATGTCTTCCTTTCTCTATCCATCCATCTATGTCCCTCTCTATCCCTCTCTCTATATTTATCTCTTCCATCTCTATCTATCCCTTTCTCCTCTCTCTTTTATCTCTCATTCTCCTTCTCTCCTCCTTCTCCATCTCCATCTCCATCTTTATCTTCCTCTCTATCTCTATCTCCTTATCACTCTCTCTCTCTCTCTCTTCCACCCTATGTCTCCCTCTTTCTATCCCTATCTCTCCCTCTCCCTCTCTCCCTCTCTTCATATTGCAAACATAACATGAGATTGTTGGTAATGGATCCTAATTATCTTCTTGATTCAAAGGTTTTATTTCAATCATGTTTGGGTCCTTGTAAGTGAATGCATAGTTGATTTAAAGCTATCACTTCTCTATTGAGACATTTGTTGCACAAACAACATCATTTGCTAAATGGCCTACCAATTGACCTCATGTACTGCATAAATGTATGAAAAAATAAACCAAAATTTATCCTCATTAACCTTCCACACATCTTCAGCGTACCCATTACACACAATAAGGTGTGATTGCTAGTAAAATCAGACACTCATTTAAACAAGTATTGTTATCATAGTGAAAAAAATATTGCTCTTATGTGTACAACTATTGGGGTAGCAATGTACAAGCATTGGAGTATTTTATATTAATAGTTTGTCCCATCACAAATATAAAAGCCGAGCACAATAAATACCATGTATTTTCCCATTAAATGTGAAGGATTTTCAAAAAGTGTTAGTGTTCAACTAAATTGGTCCATTTTTGTTTGATATAAGTTGTATTTTAAATAATTATGTGTTTTTTTTATAGCAACACATAGTTTTTTGTGTTCGACTATTGGCCCATATGTGTTGAATATAGACGCTAGAGATATCAAAGATTTATGGTTACCAATAGTTATTTGGTCCATTTAGGTTGCATATTAATTTTATTGTAAATAAAAATATGATATTCTACAAGCAACAAATGATATTTTTTTGTTCAACAACTAGGCGTCCCATGATTTTTTTTTTTTTTGAATTTTTAAAAAGTCAAATTTTACACTTCTCAATAGATGTGTTGATGTGGCGAGTTACATGAAGTCACACCTCAAAACCTTAGTTATAGATAGGTAAGAGGCCGGTCCACATTTCAAAAAAAAATGAAGGTTCTACTATATTCCAATCAATCGCTACAGCTGACAAAGTTAGCCCACACGACTAGTGGCCCCTTTCCCCTACTCATGTCCTAAACACTTGAGAAGTGAACGGTGAACGGTGGATTTGAACGTGGAATCAAATGTACAGCCTGGAAGTGAACGGTGGATTTGAGAAGTATATTTTGAGCAGCAGTCTGGGGACCTTCAATAGACGCGTCTACCTTCTGGACAACCGAGCAGCCCGGATAATTGTGCGGTGGTTGGTATGGTGTTTTGTCCTTGTCCAAACCTATTGAGCGGGAACATCATAATGATGAAAACTAAGCAACTGGCCCCTTTCGTAATGGAAACCTTGGAATTCTATCGATAAGTGTATGAATAATTAGCAAGACTTGATCTTCATTACCAGTCACATCATCGGTGGAGTGTATGAATATTCCACAGGAAGATGGAAGAGAACTGTGGAATAAAGTTAGCATGTACAAGTGTGGCATCCACCTTGACATGCAGTCATTTGTTACATAGTGACGATGGAAACAAAAACAGTCCATCTTTACAAGTCATTAAGACAAGACAATGATAGTCAAGGAATGAGTTAAGCTATCGTTTGCAACACGCAAATATACGTTTGTTAAAGTTAAAAACTTGAATTGATAGATTGAGTCGGACATAGAGCGAGAGGGACAGTGTCGGTGAATTGATAGATTGACAGATTGAGTTGAATAGCGAAGCAGAATACGCAAACTGCCGTGCCGAGGACGTCGGTAATGTAGAATGTGGACCAAATTCTTTTCTCGTGAAGTGGGATCATCTTTCTCCGTCCTTTCGAGGGAGAAGGGTAGATCAAACCTTTTCCTGTTCGAGACATTTTCTTATTTCCTGGAAGAAACAAGCAGAGGATGGTTTCATTCATTTCCCCATCCTTTCCTCGAAGGAGGATGCAGTGGCGTCTACTTATATGCAGCCCTTGATTAGTCCGGTTCACCCCATTATTCCTCAAAACATATCAAGCGTTTGCGAGATTTACTTAGGTCTGTTTTTCAAACCCTATCCCTGCATTTATGGCTTCTACATCTTCATCTCACCAACAAACTGCTTTCTCTGGAATTGAACCTCCCAACAGAAGGAGAAAAGTCGAAGAATCTTCCAGAGTGTTTGATGTGTTCATCAACCAGAGAGGCCCCGATGTCAAACTCACTCTGGCTACTCAGCTTTACAACTCCCTTAAGGAGCTACATATAAAGGCATTTCTTGATTCAGAAGAGAAGGAGCTTGGAGACTCATTTCCTTCAACCATTCAGACAGCGATTAGATCTGCTTCAGTGCATATCGCTATTTTTTCAAAAAAATATGCAGTCAGCTTGGTGTCTGACTGAGCTGGTTCTTATGTTACAAAGTAAGGCCAAGATTATTCCTGTGTTTTACCAAGTGGAGCCGTGGGAACTCCGCCGCATAGAAAAGGGAGTATATACTGAGGCATTTCTTAAATATGAAGAGAAGGGCAGGTATCTGGACAAGATTGAGGAGTGGAAGGAAGCGCTTCAACAAGTTTCATATACAGCAGGCTACAAATTCAAAAATTCGGAGTAAGCTTTCTGCTCGTTTTCAATCTACTTTGCAACTCAACTTCTATGTTTCTTTCTAGCAAAAACAGATTAAGTGCAATGACCAAAATTTCGTTCTCATCAAATTCCCCTTTCTCTTGCAGTTATAGTGAATGCAAAAACATTGTTTCTGCTGTGGAAAAAAAGTACAAAGGACAAAACTTTTACATGTTGCCAAATATCCAGTCGGACTTCATAAGCTCGTACAAGATTTTGAAAGGCGGTGCCTTAATGAGCTCATTCAAGATTTTGAAAGCCGGTGTGGAATGAAGAAAACAGCAAAAGAAAAAGCTAATGTCGTTGGGATTTTTGGTATGGGTGGGGTTGGAAAGACAACTCTCTCCAAAGAGTTGTTAACCAAAAGAGATCAAAATACACAAGAGCAAGTTTTCTGTTTGATGTGCGGGAAGCCTGTGCCAGCGGTAAATTACCTTCATTGCAAAGTAAACTCCTCAAAGATATCTTCTGTGAAGATCACAGTTTTTTAAGTAGTGAGGAAGGGACAAGCTGCCTGAGGGATCGTTTGGAAAGGAGCAGCTCTTTCAGTTTCCTAATTGTTTTAGATGACATTGATCATGTGAAACAGTTGGATGCCCTATTAGTCATGGATATGTTAAATAAGTCTGGTAATAGTCTGGTAATTATTACAACCAGAAATGTAGGGGTTCTTGTAAATGCAGGAATTGGCATTGGTTATCATTTAAAAGGAATGGATAGAGAAGATGGGAGAGAGCTGTTTTGTTGGCACGCTTTCGACCAACCACTTCCACTCAGCGGATTTGAGGATCTAGTTCAGGGCTTTGTTAACATGTGTGGAGGCTTAACTTTATCTATGATAGTTCTGGGCCGGCATCTTTCTCGTAGACCCCAGTGGTATTGGCAAGATGAATTGGGAAAGGTCAAGGAGACTCTTCCCGGAGATATAAAGCGGAGATTGAAGATAAGCATTGATACATTAGATAATGCAGAAAAACAGATTTTCATGGATATAGCTTGCTTTTTCATTGGAAAATCTATCACCAAGGCCATGAAAATATGGAAGGGATCTGGATGGAGAGCTCGCCGTGCTTTGGAGACACTGAAAGAGAAATGTCTTGTTGAGGAAGTTAAAGTAATGCATCGACTGAATACGCTAGAATATAAGTGCGAATCTAGCACAGACGGGTCTGCATTGAGAATGCATGAACACCTTCGGGACTTGGGAAGAGAAATGGCAGATGAACCGAGCCATCCTCGTCGTGTGTGGCATCCCCAGGATCTTAAATCTTTGGTATGCTTGCCCTTCCACCGTATTTTCATTTTTTATTGATATTTAAATTCTGAAATTCCTGCTACAACACAAATGTAAGCTGCATTCTGTGAATGCAGGAATCTAAGGGATTCCGAAACATCCTGGCACAAACCAAAGGCAGGTGTTTCCATTCCTTTGTGGACAAATCCATGGGCTGTGAAATTACATATTTTTTAGGGGAACAGGAAAATAGTTCTGATAGTTCTCTGCTATGGCTTCAGCTTGAGTATCTGAGTCACCGTCCACTTGACCTTTATTCAGCTATAAAGTCAAGCATTTGTTCATGGATTCCTCTTCAAAACTTGCAGTGTTTAAGAATCGGCAATGGGTGTTTCCGAAGATTGTGGCAGAGCAATGTGCAGGTATTTATTCTTCACCATCGAAAATTAAGTCTTCATTAACGGTATACTAGATGCGCATTATGTTAGGATAGTTTCCTAAATATTGTTTACACCCGAAAGTTTGAAATAAGTTTCTATTGAATAACAGATACCTTCCCATTTAAAAGAACTGCAGATTCATGACACCTTTCTGGAAGAGTTTCCAGATCTGTTAGGAAAATTAAATAACATGGAAAAATTAGTTTTACATGCTGATGACATCCAAACGGATATTTGGTCTTTATTTAAATCTCTCAGAATGGATCTCCGTAGTTTAAAGATGATGGACTCGGTATTAACAGGGGTCCCAGCTTACAATGATACAGCAGAGGGGGCTATTAAGTCCTTAGTTATCTATAATTTCAAACGACAGTGGGAGGGGGAAGTGGCTTTGAATAACGAGGGGACAGCAATGTGTAACGTCGAAGATGTAGATATTAAAGGCTGTAGACTTGTTACGAAGATTTTCATTAATGGAAATCGCTGTGAACGCCTGCAATCTCTCAAAATATCTGAAATGAAAAATCTTATTGAAGCGGATTTAGTAAGGATAGAGACACTGAAATGTCTTGAGATTACTGGCTGTGAAAAATTCAAAAGATTGTCATCAACACCCGATCTTTGCAAGCTTGTAGAATTAAACATTAGCGAATGTCTGGAGCTTGAGGAGCTTGGGCTAGCACATCAGAGGTGCTTGGAAAAAATTACCATTGTAAACTGTAATCATTTGAAAAGTGTGCCAGAAATCTCTAATCTGCAAAGCTTGTTGAATTGAGAATTTCTGGTTGTGATATGCTAGAGCTTGAGGAGTTGAGGCTTGCACATCTGAGCTGCTTGAAGGATATTGTAATCCGCTCTTGTAAGAAGCTACAGAAAATTGTGCTGCCAACAACACTCTTCAGTATATATGTAAGCAGTTGCAGAGATTTGCAAAGAGTGGCAGGAGCCGGTGATCTTACAAAGCTTATACGGCTGCTTATTTATCACTGCCCTGCGCTCGAGGAGTTGCCAATTCTTGCCAGAGTGAGCTGCTTGAAGGTCATTGTGATCGAGTCTTGTGAGAAGCTGCAGAACGTAGCAGGTATTGAAGAGTTGTGCGGATTACAACGGATGCAACTTTGTTATTGCAGCAATGCAGTAATACGGAACCGCATTCATAAGTTGAAGGTAATGATTTCAATACTTCTTTTAAGAGGCAATCGTAAATGTCATTTTAAAGTTACGTGTTCTTTTATTTCATTATTTACCTTTGTTTTCACATGATAGTCTATATTTTCGTAAGCAATGTTTCAAGTGATGTGTAAATGAACAGATAGTATTTGTCTTTTATTTCAGAGTGTGCCGTCACGGAGTATGCAAACGATTGGAAGAGCAGTAGATGGAGCAGAGTCAAGTTTAAGCAAAAATCTGTTTTGTGACGCCAATATTGGCGTCGATGCAATCATTGAAATTGGTAGTGAGATTACTGTTTCCGAGTGGTCAGACTGCAGTTATGTTATTCGATGCTATGTGGTTGTGGTTGATAGCTCTACTAAAAGGATATAAATCAGTCACTTCCATATGACTATGGCTATGGCCTGAATGTCCGTGAAGGAGAATGGATAATTACAATGGTAGGACGTCGAGATTTTTATTATAATGAAATTGAAGATGAATTAAGGAGGCATGGAATAATGAAGAAGGGGGCTCTGATAGAGGTGAAGGAAGGGGAAGAGTGGAAAAAAGTGGAGCTGTTATAAAAAATTGTTGATAGGCTACATCATTTATGAATGGAGCGTAGGAAGATGGCTTTCTTTCTTCTAAAGTTTTTTAAACTTAAAACAATTTCAGTTCATAGAATATTTTCTTTTTAATATTAAAAGATATTGTTTCTTTTGTATTTGGGTATGTAAAGTTTGGTTTAATTCTTTTATAAATTTAATAAAATTTAATTTAAATTAAAATAATTTTATTCTTAAAAGATAATGTTTATTTTATAATTGGTTATGTAAAGTATTTTAAATTTCCATAAAACTAACAATTTTTTAGTTTAAATTATTTATAAAAAATATTTTTTTAATTAAAAGAAGGTTTAATAGATATGAAATTTATTTTTAATAATTATTAATTATTTATATATATGTGTCATAGATAGTTTATAATAATAATTGGATGCATTTTTTTTCAATATTTGATTAAATGATTATTTATTTATTTATTTTAAATAAATATCATTATTACTCACTTTTTAATATTTGGTTTCATTTGATATTATTTTTTGTAGCTTCTCAATTTTTAAATATATATTAATTTTATTTTTCAGTTTTCAATTAAATTGTTACCATTGACATCACTTTTCTAAATTTTATTGTCTTTACTATTTAAATACTAGCACTTGCACCAGAAGGGGTGCAAGGGTTACGCCGATAGAAAAATATATGTAATTAAAAACTGAACACAATCAAACTAAACTATTAGGCGTTTTGTATGATTTTAGGTACCACTTAATCATATATGAATTGGTTAAACGTTTAGTTTATTTTATAGGTTTTTCTTACATTAATTATAGATTTCACAATTAATTATATTCTACATATAATTCTCTATCTTAAATTATATTTTCTTTTTAAATTTTATATTTATTGTATTCTATTATTTTTTATTGAGGTATATATTTGATACATTTTATATTTTATTCACCGATTTAAAAAAAAAAAAAAAGATTTATAATTCAACATTTAACTTCATGTTTTATATTATATAATGTATTTTGTAATTTGTATTTTACATAAAAAAAAGCATGTCATTTAATTTAAAAAAAAAAAATTGTGTCCATTTTCTTTTAAAAAAAACAATAATTTTAAAAATTAATTTTCTGAAAATATATATGTAGATATATATATTTTTAATATTTAACATTAAATCTTACATTTTAAATGTTACATTTGATATATATATATATATATATCAATTGACACTATGTTTAATATTCTATATTTATCTTAACATTTTAAAATAAGTTTTGTTTTTAATATTTTCATTAAATCATATATTTTTAAATTAAATTTATATTTTATGTTTCATATTTTAAATGAATAAAAAAACTATATAAAAAATATAATTTAAAATAAATATCTTGAATTAAAATAAGAAATTTATATTTTAAATTTCATATAAGTTAAAAATCCCAATCATGCTTTATAAACTTCTCACTTACCATTTTTTTTAAGGTTTCATAGCAAAAAAAACGAACAACCCAGCTTACAACTTTCTTGAAAGAGCCCGTGTCAAAGAAATTCAGAAACCAAATGTAAGTGTAATATTAAAAATGGATGTCATTAGATAAATCATAAATAAATGCATGAACAACAAAGACGGAAAAAACTAAACCCATTTATTCTCGACAATTTTAAACTGGCGTGATGGTGTCTACATATAATGTTCCAATCAACAAACTACCACATATTTATAAAATGTAGGTGGTTTTCAAATGAAAAAGGCTTAACGGAGTGGTTAACCACGTGAAACAGGTTTCTATTCAAAGTGTACTCACAATATATGGTCTATTGGCTAAATACTACAAATAAGTTTGTTTATAAGTGTTTATAATAAAAATAGTATAATATAATATCAATACAACAAATAAGTTTGTTTATAAGTGTTTATAATAGAAATTGAGTAAAAATAATATAAAAATAAATCTTACGTGAGACAATTTTGCATAATATATCTAATCAAATAGAATAAATAAAATATACTTAAAAGAATCTTTAAACTATTTGTGGTAAAATTGACTAAAAGAGATCAAACATAACAAAATCTAATAGATATAATTATAAATCTGTACACTATTTGAGTTAAATCTGATTTTTTTTTTTTTTAATATTACCTATAGGAGGTTCAACCCAAGGAAATTAAAAGAAAAACATAAATGAATTGTAACAATATATAATTGGTTTAAAATAAGTAATAATCTAGTTTTTAATATTAAATGATAAATTTGTTTGGAATGACCCTTACTAATAGATTCATGCATTAAACAATTAATAAACAATAGATTAATTTTAAACCCCACTTAATATAAGATAATATTATCATTATCATATAAATATAACAAAATATCTATTTAAAATAAGTAAAAAATTAAATTAAATAAATACATAAATAGAAGAAATTTATTATCATTAAAAAATGTTTATTAAACTAATTGAATTATTAATGAAAAAAATAAAAAAAATCTTAAATTGTACATTTTATTGGATTTAATTGTGTAATTCTATTTATAATCAATAATATTTATGATCAATAATCAACTATATAGATATAAGTATAGATTAGTAAGAATGGTTCGTACTTTAAATATTTCTTTGACTTAAGGTCAGGGACTATGAGTCAACGGAGATCTCCTTGGTGAGTTAAAAGATACTCAGATGGGTAGGAGAACAAGGAGAAAAATAAGGATTGCATTATCAGGGGAAATATAAGGAATGCAATATTTCAAGCAATTAAGTAGGCAATATTTCAGGGAATTAGGTAGATTAGTAATAACACCTTTGCTACTAATGAAATTTTAAAATAGGGATACACTAAAGATAAAACAAGAAAAAATTGACTTGCACTACACAATTAAATAAAAACAAATTTAATTGTATAGTAAATTGATTAACACTGCACAATCAAATAAAAACAAATTTGATTGTACAATAAATTAATTTGATTTACACTACACAATCAAATTAAAACAAATTTGAAAGTATAGTAGTAACTCACTCAATTCTTGTAACAAATTGGCCAAGCACATCCAAGGGCACACGTGCAATACAGAAAAGGATTACAACTAACAAAGGACAAAAAAATAGCCCCAAACCAACAAGATGGCGACTGTTATTGGTATGGTAGAAATATTATTCTATGGGGACTGTTATTGGTATGGTAGAAATTTGGCTCCACCGGGTATAGGTTGAGTGGTAAGATTGGTGAAGAGGAGGAATAACGAATTGACGAGTGTTAAGGTTCCTCTAATAGGTTAGAAATTGGTTTGGATGTTGCATTTGACTATGTCTAGATATGTGGTTAATATATTTATTTGTTATTAGAAAATTGTAGAGCTTCAAATGTTGTGATTTACATGAAATCTATGTTATTAGCTTCTACGTAGTGGACCATAGAACTATAGTTTCCAGCATCAATTAATTTTTTTCCCCTACGCAATATTCTAATAATTGAAACTGATCGATTTCTACTGCAAATAGGAGAGAAAGCCTTTTTTCAGGTATTCGAGCTGTGGCAGACAAATGACACATGGGCGTACAGGTGGGCATCATGGAGAGTTTTAATAGGTAACGTGTTGCTTCCCCACTACCTTGAGAAATGTAGTTGCTTCTATAATGCACCTGGACAACAAGATGCTCTTATATTTGCAAATGCTTTCTTTGCTACCAAATCGTCCTGCCAATGTATTTTTTTTGGGGAGTTGTTTGAATTTCTGTATAGCTATCGTAGTCTTATAAGGGAGTAAGGGTCTAGCTATAGTTTAAAGGAGTAAAACTATAGCTATGGTTGATTATTTGTACTTCAATTAAAGGTTCTCCAATTCGCTTTCTACCTGGGCAGAGATCTTTTATTTTATTTTTATGAGAATGGCTCCAGATTGGTGTATACATTGGCTTGTTTAAATGCCCAAGCTTGACAATGACGCTGTTGTCTTAGGTTGGAAGGAGGAGAGGCGGCATATAAATAATTAGAACACAGGTATGAATTTGAAGAACATGTAGCTTCTGTGGATGTCGTAAAATGTTGGCAGTGCTGTTATATTTAAATGAAAGGGGATAAAATGTTGTTGGATTCTTCCACACGCACAATACGCATATTCACATTCACAGGTCTCGTTTTGGCTCTATGCCTAAGAAATCAGCCTAGACAAAAAACTAAATGATTTAACTTTTCCAGTTTCTCTGATTTTTTTCTCTCATTCTCAGCTAAGTTGCTTGGCTCAAGAATGGATCAAGTCTATCGGCCTGTTGACCCTGTCTTGCAATAGCATAGGGGACATTGCCCTCTCACCTTGCAAAAATGTCTAAATGCTACCTCGATCAACTTTCCCTCTTCTGACCCAAAAGGCTATAGTTTGACGGGGTGAGATCCCAAGGGGATGAAGAAAAGAGGATTACATATTACATTGGCAATGGCATTGAAATTATGAACAATAGGTACCACTCAACAATTACAAATCAGATTAAAAAGTCATAAAAGTTATCAACCAAGATTGATTCTAATGTGGCAAATGATTCAATGCTAAAGCAACTGGTTAGAAGCATAATATATATCTGAATCAACAAGGTAAGAGACCTCTTATTGAGTCAACTTCGTTCATGTTTTATAGCACATACAATATTGTTCATTACTTTGCGGCCAAGCAAATTTTGAGACATATATAAGGGACATTTTGTTTTGACCTTATCAACAACAGAGCAAAGGAGTTCCAATTGATTCTCAGTATAACAGATCAAAAGATCAAAACTTGCTGTATAGAATGATTTGTTTCCTTGAGTATCAGTTTATATGAGAAAAAGGGGCAAACTTTGCAGGAAAGTACCAGGGATTTTCAAATTCCTTTTACTGGTAGCTTTCTTTGAGTAATATGGTAGCTTCGCAGATGAATTTCAGGTGGAGTAGTGGTGAGGCAGCGATGATGGCAGCGACAGAGGGGGTGGGAGTAACTCTCTGTTCAATCAGGAGACGCTGCAACAGAGGCTCCAGATGCTTATTGAGGGTGCAAGGGAGAGTTGGACTTATGCTATATTTTAGCAGATATTTACTAACATCAATAAATGTAGAAGATGGAAATTATGGCGTCTGGGATAGCGCTAAGATTTTTACCAAGTGGAGGTTGATATTTTCAATCTTGCCTACAGGACACAAAAGGACGGCCGCATACAACCACATGGCCCACCCAACTCATTGACGGCTTGATATTTTTGCACTATACCAATGCAGAGCATTAAGGTCAATCTCTTGCCATTCATAGATTTGGAAAGTGGGTTCCACCATATCTGATCGACGACGAAGTTTAACAGCAACCCACAAAAGTTTGATGGGAAACCATGCTAGTTTGACCGCGTGACACTTGTTTCAGGCCAGCGTGAGACTTGTTTCAGGCCAAAGCTTATGCAATATATAGCCTATCGGCTAATTAAAAAATAAAAAAATATAATTTATCATAAACAAATTACAATAAGCATTTTTTACTTAAATTTAAAGTTGAAATGTATAGATTGTACAAAATTTCAAATATTACTTCTACTTTCCTCTTTTATTTTTATTATAAATCAATAATCAAAGTTCTTATATTTTACAATGGGATGGAAAGAAACTACTTGGATTTTTAGTAATTTTGTTTTACCATTGATAAATTGAACTAGTGATGTGGTCAAGTAGGTTCATGGTAGAGTTGTGTTGGTAAACATAATTTTTCACTACCACAAAGTAGGCAACTCCCTCATATGATGATTTTTATTTTTTTAGGGGTATACATTTTACTATAAATTGAAAAAGACAAACTAACTAAAAAATTAAATTCAAAGAAAGGAAAACCCTAACTTGGATGGTATGAGCAACAAATTTCAAAATTTATAGAAAATAGGAGAAAGCCTCAAAATGATACTAATATAAACTCAATTTTTTATCTTTTTAAAATATAGTTTAAAAAAAAAGAGATGCAACTAAGATTGAAAGAAAAACTACATCTAACATAAGAAATAATTATTGTTGATAGATTTTCTAACACAAAGATTAGAGAAAAACAATTTTATCTTAGCATAGATTTACATAAGATACACTAAAATGATTAAAATATACATAAAATAGTAAAAAGACTTATAAATTGGATAAAATTTCAACGTAAGAAAAAATAACACCACAAATAAATATTATATAGGCACATAGATCGACAATACTAATTCCTTATCGATGTCAAAACTGTAGAGCCCAAAGACTCTTAGCTTTTGTATAATATGTGTATCAAGTCTCTTGAGAATTTGGAACTCTTTTTGCATTACAAATAGGAGTATATATAAATTTTCTAATTGCAACCAACCGTTTTAAATGTAATAATTAAGAATAAAAATAAAATTTTGATTTCTTCTAAACTTTCCATAATTAGAGTCATTTATCTAACTTTCCATAACTTAAGTTACTTTTTAAAAGTGTAACATAAAACTTGTAACTTTTGAGGAAAAAAACCAAGTGATTGGATTTGTTGAGGTGAAATTATATCTTTTTCTACTCCATCCGTATTGGCTTCTAAAGATGTTTGTCACTAGAGACTATTGTTATGGTGGAAGACTTAGCCTTGTAATCTAAAAATAACTTGATAGTTGGAGCAATGTTCTTATATTGGCATTGTTGCTGAAGAACGCAAAATAGATTGATGAAGGAAAATAGATGAAAATGCATAAAAGAAATATACAAATAGAGATTATACCTTCATATTCTTCATCTTCATGGATTGAGCTCACAAGATGCACCCTAATATTTATAAAGATTTTCTCAAGTGTTGATAGTTGATGTGGTTGCTCAATATTTGGGTAGCATAATGGTATGATGGAGATGACTTCAATGGATATTTGGACAACATAGGGATATGATTAATGTGCTTGTGAAGAATGAGAGCCAATGTCTCAATATATAGAATTTGATGAGATGAACAAAGGGATAGGATGCATTGGTGATGAAGGGCTAGGATTTAATGAGAGATAGGGTTTATCTCAAGGTTGGAGTGAAGGCTTAGCCTTGTGAGAAGTGTCACAAGAGGGGGGAGGTGTGATGGGGAGGTGTGCTCAAACATGTGTGAGCACACATTGGGAAGAGTTAGTGGGATTGTGTAACGAGATAGTGGATTTATGTAAGAAATAGGGTGAGTAGACTTAAGTCACTTGTCACATGGTGGAAAGTTTGAGGGAAGTGGGGGAATTTCAAATTAGATAGAAATATTAATGAGGTTTAGGGATGAGGGTTAAAACAATTAATCAAGGATTAATTGGTTTAATGTGGATGGGTTGTTTTAATAAACCATAGGTTTATTAACTTGAGTGGAGTTAAATGTTGGAGAATGGGCTAGGATGGAATTAAATAATAGGAAAATGGTAATGGAAGTTAGTTAGCCTAAATAAATTAATTAAGAAAGTATTAATTAATTTATTTAGTTGAAAGGGTTTGGGGGCTAAGGCTGGATTTAATTAAATAAATGTACATTTATTTAATTAAAGGTGGTGGATAAAGGTAATGGGAAAATTAATTAAATAAATAATGAATATTTATTTAATTAATTATTAGGATAAGGGAAATGGTTAAATTAATTAAATAAATAATAGGTATTTATTTAATTAAATATTATTTTAGGTGTCTACATTTTTCCCCTTTTTAAGATGATGTTATGAGTAAGAGAAGTAACATCATTTCAAAGAAGAATAAAACATAGTTGGTAGGAAATGGATAACGACTAGTGGCATGACACTCTAGTCACTAATGAGGATAAGGAAGGATGACAAGAAGGTAGTGGCATGCCCCCTCGAGAAGACATGCAAGTTCAAAGAACGTGGGTGTGCTCTTGAAATGGATGGGAGAGGACCAGAGGATAAAGGATGAAAGGGTGAACTAAATAAGGATGGATGGGAGAAGATGAGGATGATGAAGATATGGATGGAGAGGGAGGATGGATAATCATCATGTTGCAATGATATGATCAACCTAGATTTGATATTGTACTTGATATTATGCACCAAGGCATAAGGAACTAGGATGACAATGTGCCAAGTACGTGATAAAAAAGGTCAAGTACAAACATATGCCTTATAACACCATGATATGGAATACCATGATGCCTTTGTGGCAATAGAGTGCAAGAGACCATGATAAATGAAAACAATGATAAAAAAACAAGAAACACGTAAGCATGCACAATAAACCAAAAGCAAATAGGGACTATTCTCCAAGTCAAACTGAAAATCAATTGGTGGATTGATTGATGGATTGGTGATGATGATGATAAGGATAGAAAATTTAATGACAAGAACAATGTGTACCCCAAGGATTGTGTTGTTAACAATAAGAAAAACACCTAGATTGGGAAGGATACATCCCTATAATGATAATTGTATTAAAGTGGATCAATGGATTATCAGTTGATTTGGATTAAGATCATGGATTGCTTATGGACAATAGGATAGATTACAATTTAGATTGCAAGGATTAGGATTGATTGCATTTGGATACATTGGATTGGAGTGGCAAGATTAGAAGGATAGATGTATTAGATAAGGTAAGATTGGATGAAGGATAGGATGATTAGGAGGAATGGATGAGTTACAATGACAAGGGAAACCAAGGCATGGTAAAGGATGGAAGGATGAATGAATTTTGTGGATAGGAGAGAGGGATCTTTAGATGATGGATGGTGATGAGAGATAAAAGGAACGGAGATCCAAAGACTAGTTGCAAAGGACTAAGATTTCCCATGCTACCTAGGGGTAGTGCAATCATGGATGGAAGAATAGTAGCATGAGATGGAAGGATATTGCATAAAGGACATGGATGGAAATAAGAGTAAGGGTTGTATTGTCTAAAGAATGCATGGATATCTTGACCCTAGCTTTCTATATGGATCAAGGGTGAAGAGAGAGGATGAATTGGATAGAATAAGAGGATGAAGGGATATGAGGAGGAGGATAATAATGGATAAGCATAAGGTGTGCATATAATGATAACATAAAGACTCTTTATCAAGATAAAAGATGGGAAGGGTGGATTGATTTGGATAGGATGGGGGATATGGAATGAATGATATGGATAGCATAAGGGAGCTAGGATATGTGATTCTCATGTAGATTCTTAATTTTTTCAAGATCAAAGGAGGGAAAAGGGAGGATGGATTAGATGGGATGATGGATAGATGATGAAGGATAGTGGAGGATGTGGATAAGATGTGGTATGGATAAAGCTTGTGGGCCCAAGTGTAGAGTAAAAGAGGATGGGGAGATTACACATGAGTGGATGTATTATAGGAATATGGAGGAAGGACTCAAGCATCTAGTTCCATAGATGGTATCCCTTGATTATGTGCTATAAATGGGCCATGGTAATTGGATGTATGCTCATAGACATTGGTAGAATGATGGTAATAAGGTTGAAATGGATTGAAATATGGAGAGGGATATGGATTTATGCAAAGAATTGGATGAGAAGGATGAAAGGATGGAAAATAGGTTTTGGATAAGGGATGGATTTGTTGGAAAAACAAGGACAGACAACTGAGAGGGGGGGTTGAATCAGTTGTCCCAGAAATTAAAACCTTTTCTTGCTTAACTTATCCTTAATCACATATATGATGAATGAACAATTAACCATAAGAAATTAACACATCAGAGAGACAAAGAACACCAAGATTTTTTATGTGGAAACCCTGTTAGGGGAAAAACCACTGTGGATGTTAGTCCACAAGATTATACTCTGTTAAAAGTATAATGAAAACAATAAGGGGAATGCACATGCATTCAGGAACACTGCCTAGAGTTCACTGCTCAATTACAAAAGAGGAATCACTGTCCAAAAATAGGGTTTGGATTAAAAATTCAAAGGGTATGAACTGAGAAAATAGCTTCTTCACAAGCTTGATTACAGTTCCAATTAAGCTCAACACTTCTTCACACTTCGCACAATCTTCTTCACACTCTGCTCAGTAAAGATATTTGCACATACGCACATCGGAGCATATGAAGCACACTTTCCACCAATCACACAATCACTCTTATATATCCGCTACAGGAGATTCCATCACAACTTAGTTGACCAAGAAAATAAAATACGTTTGCAATGTCGGCCCAGATTTACATTTAAATTTTTAATGTGTATCCACCACGGTCGGCCACAACATAGTGGAGACCCAAATTAATATCTCCAACACAAAAATACTTAAATTAATTTCACCTTAAGGATCCACAACATGCTATCACCAACATGTTAGCCACAAACATGAAAAATCGAACATGTGCACAAAGATCTTCAACCATAAGCTCACTGATTAATTTGGATGTACCACAAAGATAGAGAATGAACTAAAGACATCTGAGAACACCAAGAAACAATAGAGAAGCATCCGCAACAACTGAGATTACCAGAATCACACAACCTTCATTTAGGAACACTAACAGATACCACATAAACATTGTCAGAACACAACATACTCAAAACTTCATGCAGACCTCTAAAAATTTCAGTAGATGATCTAGACATACTCAACAATAAACCCTTTAATCCACATCAGCTAATCTTTTATGTACAGAACAAAACGCCTTCATGACCTGCATAGTTCCACTAGGAACCTGAAACACTTTTCCTTATAATTTTCTCAATATCCTCGACATATACAACAATAGATACACCAAATGCTAATAGTGTTGACATCAATGACAACCACATATCAACAACACATCCACAACATCCAACAATCTTCCAACAGGATTGATGAAGGCTTGTGGATGAGAGGATGAAAATGCTAGAAAGATCAACATTGGCACACACCTTGAAGGGTGGTGGAGTTGTGGAAGATAAGTGGATTTTGGCTTTTGAGGTTTATATGGAGGAGTGGATGTAGATTTTGGGATATAAGGACCCAAAATGGATGGAAATGATGAAGGATTATTGGATGGAGTGAAGGAATTAGGATTGGATGAAGCTTTTAGATAAGCAAATTTGGATTTTTCTTTGGGATGTATTGATTCTATGAGTATTTTGGGAATCCACGTGGTTTTTGACTTTGATTTTTGCTTCATGGGCCTTTTTGGCCTTTGGGAATTAAATTTTTGATTTTGGATCATATTTTTCTTTGTTGTTGCATATATTTTTTATGGGACATGTTGATCCTTTGATTTTTGTGGATCCAAATTTCTTCCAAGAGAAATGTGATTGGTGTATGTATATGAATATTGTGGATGTATTATGGATGGGTTGGTGTGAGTAGCATGCTGGAAAAGATTCAAGGGTGTGTACCTTTGTTGATTTTGATTAGGGATATAAGGGGATGGATAGAGAGGATAATGGAATCTTGAAATAGGAATGCTAGGTGGTGGAATGAAAGGACCCAAGATGGATGGAGGAGATGAAGGAAATTTTTTTGGGACATAGGGACCCAAAATAGATGGATTGGGATTTGGAACATAAGGGCCCAAGGTAGATTTGGAGAATGGGGAATGTGGATATTTGGATTTAGATGGAGGTATTTTGGATTTAGGATGGGTGGAAGGAGTGCTAATGTCTAGAGCCTTATAGCCAAGCCCATGATAATTAGGTTTGATTAGATTTATAGGGGTTCTAAGATGCCTTGTTCATGGAGGACTAACCCTTTCCCTTGATAATGCATGGTTTGAAAAATTCTTTTTCCAATGGGATACTTGTTGTTTGGAAGCAAGACATGAGTCCATTTTGAGGGTGATATGACATGGAAGGAATCATAGGCTCTTGGAGTAAACCAACTTGGATGACAGTGGAGGAACCCATTTGATAAGTATGGGGTTCATGGATAGCTTGGATAAGGGTGATGGGATTTTGTGGAGGATTAGGATCATGCAATGAATATGAAGGGATGCTTTGATATTGACTTGGAGTATGACCATGGGATAGGGTGGATGGTGTGGTGTACTCTTGGTTATGAGATGGAAAGGGATCATGAAATGGAGTGGGAGGGGTGTTTTGATCATGAGAGGAGAGAGGATCATTAGATGGGGTGGAAGAGAGGGGACCATGAGAGGGGAATGAAGGGATATCTTGCTCTTGATATGGAAAGGGATCATCAGATGGAATAGAAGGAAAATGTTGTTCTTGATTGGAAATGGGATCATGAGATGGAAGGGGATCATATAATGGAGGAGAAGGGGTCCCTTGATCTCTATATGGAGGGGAATCTATGTTAGTATGCTTTGGATTATGAGATGGACATAGTTAATTTGAAGTGGATGGTGTGATGTGGAGAAAGATTGGATAGACTCTTCAACTTGGATAGGTGGAGTGATAGGAGATTCATGAGATTTAGGGAGCTAGGTTTTATCTTGATGTGGGGGAAATGAAGGTGGATGCATGACATGGGAAGATTGCACCACTTTTTTTTTGCATGGGGAATTGGTCACCATTGAAAATAGTCCTTGGAGGAAATTATTATGAGAAATATGGGATGAATTTGGTTGGTAAGATTAGGGTGATGTGGATTGTAAGGATGTGGGAGATGAACAAGTTGAATAAGAGATGGAAGATTCCATGGATTGGTAAATTGAGGATGAGGATGAGGACCTTGAAAATAATTTGGAGATGGGGATTTGGGATGTGGATGAGGTTGGAGGGGAATTTTTCCTAGAAGCTTGGTTTCCCTTATCAGAGGAAGGGGAAGGATAAGAAAGAGGAGATGGATTAGAATTGGATGAAGGTGGGGAGGATTGAATTTTATCACCAATTCCAAGGAGATATCTAAGCATGACATCCTTATAATTATTGAAGTAATGGGTGAGGATAAAATCAATGGTGGTGGATGGGGACATGACATGGATGAGGAATTGGGGGAAGATTAGAGAATTTTGGTTGTTAACAATGGATTCAATACAATCCTCAATGCTCTCATTATCATCATATGGACCATATTTGGGTTGGTCAACAAGAATACCCTCATCATCATCAATACATGATTGGGATTGGTTGGAATGGATGAAGGTGGATTAGAATAGATTAGGTTGGATGGAGGATATATTAGATGGTTAGACATGGTGGAGGATTGATTGGATGAGGAAGCTTTGGATTAGGAATGAATTTGGGGATTAGAGGAATATGACCCATGGATGAAGATGGGGGATGATATTAGGATTTGGTTAAGATGGGATTACGTTGATAATGTGATTAGATTAAGATGATGATGTGTGATGAAGATTTTAAAGGATGATAGTGAAGGATGTGGATTAAGGATGGTGATAGATGGAGGACGAGAATGGATTAAAAAAGAGGGATTTTGATGTGGATTATGGAGGATGATTAGGATAATGATAGGACCTAAAGTGGATTAGAAAAAATAATCTTAGGTTCCTAAATGATGGATTAAGGATGGATTGGATATAGATTAAGGGATGATTAAGACAAGATGGATGATTAGAATGATTGGGGGAGATAGTTATGATGATTATGGATGATTAGGATGAAAATGAAAAATTAGGATGAGAAGGGATGATTATAATGATTATGAGTTATGATTAGGATTAGAAGGGATGATTAAAATGAGAAAAGGGAATCAGGATGGGATGATTAGGATAAGGTGATTAAGATAAAAAGGGATGATTAGGATGAAAAGGTGGTATGATTAGGATGTAAAAGGATGATTAGGATAGAAATAATTGGTTAGGATGAGGTGAAGGTTTTGATTGCTTGAGTAGGAGATAGAATTAAAAACACACAAACAAGAAAAGTGGCTACGAGGAATTGGGAAGATAGGAATTCACTAGTTTAGCACAAGAAGACACACCAAGCACTTTGCACAAGCCTAAAATTATTTAGGTGGGTGTATAGACTTAATGTGGGCCCACCACCCAATTTCTTGGGTTAATACTCCTTGATTCTCAAGTGGAACACCCTTTCTCATGAAGGAAGATAGCTAGAGATCTAGGACATAGGCTTAATATCGATATAGGCACACCTTGGGAGACTTTAAGCCAACCTAAAGATTTCTATCTTGACCTAAGGGAGTACATGGTGAGTAAATTTAGGGTATGATCCACATCCATTGCACCACACTAAGCTACAACCAAATGGTCTTAATCTAGGATGAACAAGGCTACTAGGAAGTCCTCTAAATACCTCAAGGGTACATGAGGCCAAAATCCATAGATGATAGGGAATAATGCAAAATACTCAGGAGGAGAGGGTAACCCACTCTCCACCTCCAATTCTCCAAGGTATAAAGTTCTTGGAGGCTTAGCCTATATTGGCAATATTCCACTTCCAAGAGAGGTGTCTTTAGATTCACCTCCCACTCTTTATACTCCACCGAAACACAAGAGTTGAGGTCGTCCCTTAGGGTGATGAAATCCATAGGTGGGACCCCTAAAAGGAATGATAAGTGTTTTTTGTCACCCAAGATCACATGAAGTGCAAGGGGAGAGTATAAATGCGTTGGGTTCTTCAGGATAATAAAGAAAAGAAAAGAAAAGAATAAATGGTCTTTTTGATCCTCAAGATCACACTAGGTACAAGAGGAGAGCATACACACCACTCACTCAAAGAAACATCAAATAATTGTTTATTAACCTTAAGAAAATAAAATTTTCCTAGATTAGTGGAAAAAAAAGAGAATCTTGGACAAGAAAATTTACAAGAAATATGTTAGTAGTTTGATAATTTTTCCTTTAACAAGAAATTTCAAGATGCACCATAAAGAGGTTAGATGATATTAAATTGATCACATAAGATGAATGTTAGCATGAAGATAACCGTATAAATGTGATGTTTTGTGCCTTATATAATTATTAAACCCTTGCACCATGCATTAGTAACTCAAATCAAAGATTAGATGAAGAACAAAGGTGTCACTCTTTTTGACAGAAGTGTCACTCTTTTTAACAGAGGCACCACTATTTTTGACAAAGGCACCATAATTTTTGAGAGAGGTGCCACAATTTTTTATAGAGGTGCCACTTTATAGGTAGGCCCGAAAATCAGATTCTAAAGGTCAAAAGATGATGTTTTTTGGCAACCCACCTAAGCAAACAACTTGATCATGTAGGTAGGGACTCAAAATGAAGATTGAATGCATAAAACATCAGAAAATCCTAAAATATGCACATAGAAACAAAGGAACCACAATTTTTGATAGAAGCGCCACTCTTTTTGATAAAGGAACCACTATTTTTGATAGAGTCACCACAATTTTTGACAAAGGTGCCACAATTTTTAACAGGGGTGCCACTTTACAGGCAGGGCTAAAAAATGACTTTTAGGAGTCAAAAAGTGAGGTTTTTCACCAACCCAAGTGGGGAAATAGGTAAATGACCATGTAAAGACCTGAAAAAATAATGATCTTTCCAAAATATTCCCAATAATATGGTCACAAATATTTCAAAATGAGTAAAACCCTAGTTGACCTAGAAACTTTACAAGAAGCCCTAACTTTGAAAAACCCTAAAGGCCTAGTTTAAGCATGAAAATGATGATTCTTACTACAAAATAGAGTGGTAGAATGATGTTACCCTACAAAACAAGACCTGAGAAGCTAAAGAAACCCTAAATCTAAGTCAAAATGATTAGAAACTATCGAAAAACAAAGGTGCAACTCTATGTTGCAAAATTGCTACTTTATGTGATGGAGCTACAACTATTTTTGAAAAAGGCATAGCTATTTTTAACATAAGTATGGATCTATGCAACAGTGGCACAAATTCATAGTTTTGGCCCAAAAATGACACCTGCTTCACCAAAACTCATGAAAAATTCATAAAACATTAGAAAAAAGGTTGGGGTAATCCACAAGTGTGCCAAAATGAAGAAGGTAAAATAGAATTGATGAAGGAAAATAGACAAAAATGCATAAATGATATACACAAATAGAGATTATACCTTCATATTTTTCCTCTTAATGGATTGAGCTCACAATATGCACATTAGTCTTGCATATTTTCTCAATTGTTGATAGTTGATGTGGTTGCTCAATATTTGGGCAACATAATGGTATGATGGAGATAACTTCAATGGATATTTGGGAAGCATAAGGATATAGTAAATGTTTTTATGAAGAATGAGAGCCAATGACTTGATATATAGAATTTGATGAGATGAACCAAGGGCTAAGATACATTGGTGATGAAGGGCTAGGATTTAATGAGAGATAGGGTTTGGATCAAGGCTAGAGTGAAGCCTTAGCCTTATGAGAAGTGTCACAAGAGGGAGGAGGTGTGGTGGGGAGGTGTGCTCACATATGTGTGAGCACACATTGGGAAGAGTTAGTGGGATTGTGTAAGGAAATAGTGGATTTGTGTAAGAGATAGGGTGAGTAGGCTTAAGACACTTATCACATGGTGGCAAGTTTGAGGAAAGTGGTGAAATTTAAAATTAAAAAGAAATATTAATGAGGTTTAGGGATGAGGGTTAGATCAATTAATCAAGGATTAATTGGTTTAATGCAGATGGGTTGAGTTAATGAACCATGGGTTTATTAACTTGAGTGGAGTTAAAAGCTGGAGAATGGGCTAGGATGGAATTAAATAATAGGAAAATGGTAATGGAGGTTAGTTAGCCTAAATAAATTAATTAAGCAAGTATTAATTTATTTATTTAGTTGGAAGGGTTTGGGAGCTAAGGCTAGATTTAATTAAATAAATGTACATTTATTTAATTAAAGTTGGTGGATAAAGGTAATGGGAAAATTAATTAAATAAATAACAAGTATTTATTTAATTAAATATTATTTTAGGTGTCTACAATTGCATCCCATTTTCATAACCCTTTTAGACTATGATATATGCTAATTTGCATTTTGGTTATGATTTTTAAATTATGATTATGATAATTAAAAATATATTGTTTAATAGCTCAATATCAATTGGTAATATGATAGGGGCTGATTTATTTGAAATTATAATACTTTATGTTGAAAGTAAAAGATAAATTTATGAAACTATGTATATGCTTATGTTAGTGGACTAATTACTGCATTGTTTTTAATGAGGTGGATGCAAAATATGACCTTCTTCCCCTCAAGAATAGAAAGGAAGAGTATCACTGAAAAGAGAATGGTAGATCCATGAGAGAAAGCCTTGGTTATCAAGAAACTGAGAATGTTCACATACTTATGCACTAAAAGTTATTTCTTAAGTTTGCAATATTGTTTCGTGTCTAAATCCTTGTGAAATCAGTTATTGTTTACATCATGAATCTACATTCTTAGATTTGCATGATAAAGTGATTTCATATTAAAATTTAATTGATCTAGGTAACTTTTTCTATAATGTAATTTTCCACTTGGTAGGGTGCAAAAAGATGGGGGGCCAAAAAGTGGCCACCCCACTTTCAAATTTGGAAAAATCTATAACGTGAGCACATTATAATCCACTTGTGTTATAACTTGCTCACGTTATGGCTTGGAGTGAATGAGCCTCGGGCTTTGTCGCTAAAAGCTAATAATGCACTCGCATTTTGGCCTATTTAAACAAAAAAAGAAAAGCATCATTTCATTATTTCCTATCATCTGCTTAAAACCTCCTCTACAACTTTCCAACCTTGCATAACACATTTGCATTGTAGGAAGCTCAAAACTGCTCAATTTCTTCACCAAATCTTCATTAAAATATCGCCATGACATCAGGGAGGTCGAAGGAGTAAGAAATTTCTATTTTTTTGTGTGAATTTGGTATTAAATAGATAGATTTAAAATATGTTTTTTGATGTAAATTTATTTAATTTTTAGGAAATTTCAATGCACCTCCAAATCCTCAAATTCCTCCTCCAAATCCCAATTCACCTCATGGTGAAATCCCTCATGAAGAAAAACCTCAACAAACACCTCCAACAATTCCTCATCATGCTCCAAGAACTCAAGAAAATTTAATGGGGAAAATTAAAAATAATAAAAACCAAACTGAGGAGTTAATTGCAAGGTTGAGAGATCCTGCAAGCATAACTTCGCTTAGAACAATGCTTGTTCAATCACTTTGATAAGTTGTCGTTAGGTCCTATCACTTTAGTTGATAAATACATTAATATATTGATCGAGTAGTGTTCGAAGGCTATATGCAATAGAAGACATCTTGACTATCTCTCTCAGGTTTTGTAATATGTTGGAATGACTAAAATGAAATTCTAAACTAGAGGCAACTAAACTTAGAAAGTAGGAAATCATTTATCTAGAAAGCTTGGAATAACTAAACTAGAAAGCAGAAAATTATGAACCTAAAAAGTATAGTGATTAAACTAGAAAGCATGGAAATGATTACACTAAGAAACATGTAAATTGCTGAAGAAGAAAAGATCATAAATAAACTATGAAACATTGTTCTAAAAAAAGATTAAAATCTTAACAATTAATAGAAAAAAAATTAACAATCTTAAACTAATAATTGAAAGGAGGTGCTCTGAAACTTCAAACAATAGAACTTAGAGATTACCAACTCAACTACAACCTACAAGATTAATCTTGACAAAACTACACACATGAAAACAAACTTCACTTCCAATTTTCATGTACTAAATGAAAGTAACAAAATAAAAAATGGAATACTTATCTATCTAATCTATAGTCCCTCAAGTGGCTAGCTCTCAGGTGCTCCTATGCCTAGCTCAGATCACATGCACTGGTAACTCCAAAATTACTTCATTCAAAATAACTCCATTCACATTACTCAGTAACTCCAAAGGTGATGGGAAAAACTCATTTTATTCATAAGTGTAACTCAGAAAAAATAGTGACAGCATAACGATATTCTTCTATGTATCATTGCTTCCAACAGTTACATATTTATATAAGAACAGCAAACAAAATCCTACATTTCATTTGGTAAAGTCTTCAACTAGTTTTTAACAAACTAATGGACTTTAAAGCCCATGACATACAACATTAAAGGGCTTGAGATGAGCCATAAAGTCTTCAAATTGAAAATAACAAAAACTACAAAAACTCGGTCCATGAATGCATTCTCCTAAAGTTTTAGCACCCATTATTTCAACACTTGTCTTCAATGGCGTTGAAGTCTACGTTGAATCTCTTTGACTGGTATGATAACCGATTGTGGTAAGTAACCTGTACAATGCTCAAAAACTAAACCATTAAGTTAGTGCGAGTTAGCTTATTTCAATTAATTTCAAGAAATAAAGATTGTACACCTTTTCACAAAAAGAAAGAAATTACTTATCCTAAAGAAAATTAATTGGTAAGGTAAGGATGGCTGGAAGATGTGAGTTAAGTATTTAGTTAATCATATTGATGAGGTTATTTTTACCTCATCATTTCCTCCCCTTCCTAAGCACAAGTAGGTCCCCCTGCTCTTTATTGTGCTCCCTTCCCTTCATTTCCCCAATTCTTGTTCAACTCCCCATATCTAGCACTGAGATCATAAAAATCATCTGCCTCTGTATCTAGATCCTCAGGTTCCCTTAGAAATACCTGATGAAAAGTAACCCTTTCTACCCATCTCTCAAAACTGTCATCACTCTAATCTGTGTTGATATATACTACAGGGAGCGGTGAAAGAAGTAGAGTAGGTCTATACCTCATGCCAATCTAGTTAACCTTTAATTTCTCAAGGATATCGATCAAGGATATTGCCCTTCTATAGGACCATCTAATATTGAGAGGTGAAATTACCTCTCTTTTCTTGAGATACATAGGAAGAGGAGTATACCTTTCTTCACATTCATGCCAAGCTTTCCCTATCAACTTTGGTCCTTGATCTTGAAAATGATTATGGCATAGTTGAAGGTTATTGTTATATCTATTTTTTACGTTCTCTTTGAGTTGAACACCCAGGAATTGTACCTTGAAATAGAAAGGCTTCCTGTGGGGGTGTATCTCATTTGTAATCCAATAGTTTTCTCTGCATGTGAATACTCCCTTGACTGGTTCTGCCATTGAATTTGATTACGCATGGTGGACAGGAATGATCTCAACTAAACTTCACCCAAAAAGAAATTAACATAAAAATTTGTATAATCTTCCAAGAGAAAACTATGGACAAAGAATTCACATAATAAATCATGTTGATCAAGAGTTGACTCAACAAATATCTTGACAAATTCTTTATCATCAGGATCATGTGGCTGGTTATTGTGAATTCTAAGTAACTTCCATCTTAGGAGTTGTTCATTGAGGAACATAGAATACAACCTAGATGGTCTTCTACAAGCCAACAATAACTCACTTATTTGACAAGTATCTTGTTTAGCTCTATACACTTTGTGAAATGATTCTTTTAACAGTACTAACTCCTTTTTCAACCTATCATTTTCAAATTCTACATCCCTCAGGAAGTAGCATCTCTCCATCCATTTCATCAATAATGGAGGGATACGTACCTGGAACCATTCTAAAACCTTTGGTTTTGTTTGTGTTCCCTTATATTCCATTATTGGCTTGGTGTCACTTTCCTGCAAGTCTTGTTCTAACTCCACAATTTTACTCACAGAAGCATTAAGTTCAATTCTCTGCTTGTTTCTTTCTTCTTCAAAAGCATTAAACATTTGCATAAAATTATTTTTCAAACCTTGGACGTGCTTGTCTTTCTCAGACAAATCAACCATATGTTGCTTGCTTTCTTGATTCCATTGTTGTATTTGATATTGCAACTACTCAATGACCTTATCTTTTTGCTCCATCTGCATTGTCAATTTTGTAATATCTTGATCCCTTTTACTTATAATTGCAGCATGTTCCTCTATTTATTCTTATTGTTGGGTGATATGTTCTTCATCTCTCTGTAACCAAAATTTTAACTCAACAATTTCTGCTTCCAAAATTTCTAATTATTCTCCTTTCTAACTAGATTCTGCATCCCCTGCATTAACAAAAAAAGGTGGATTGGGGATTTCCATATCAACATGAAGTACAGTTTCCTTAGTACTAGGTACATTTTCAACTCTGTCAAGAAAAGGGGAGAATCATCCCACAGGTTCATCTTCAATATCCACAAAATGTGGTGATTGTACTCTTCCCTCTTCC
>VDFB02147476.1:0-18172 GCA_007258455.2 Sequoia sempervirens | reverse complement strand
ATCCCTACATTTTGAAAACAAAGCCCCAAGATTTTTTGCCTCATACCTATACTAGGGACATTCCCAAGATGCAGGTATTCCTCCATCTAAACTAGAAGAGGAACTATTAGCATTTTCACTCTATCTCTTTGCATATTACTGTAATATAGTTTATTACTACAAAATTTGACAAAAATTCATAAAAGAATAACCATGATACATCTAATTTAGATTATTTTACAAAACTTTACATAGTACACTGTAAGAAAAACGATTACCTTATATATATTCACGTTGCTTTTACTTTTGCCGCTTTCTCTTCCATTTCTCCTCTGTCTCTTTCTCCGTCTTCATCAAACTCTCAAACCCATTACAATTTGTTGTTTCTAACCAAAACCCACAATGCAAATTTGTAGTTATGTCTAAATATTTCAGTTAAATTGAGGACTAAGGAGGTGAGAAATTGAAATGATTTTCGAGACATTAATGACTTCATCTACCGTTGCCGCCGCCTGTCGCAAAACACATATAAAGAGTTTGCCTATATAACTGTTGGTGGTTAATATTAATATTATAAAATGGTTTTGATTGACACTATTAAATGGGAGTAATTTTTGAAAATGTATTTGAAGAAATGTATTTTCCAAGATTTAATTAAACTAGTTTTGTGTATAGCATTTTAAGATTATCTCACTGCATATATATTTCGTATACAGAACACCATGGTTTCCATTAACCATAGTTTCCATTAATGCGTAAAAAAACCTAACAATTCCATATGTGGAGCAAGCTAAGCAGCCATCATCAAGATGGCATGACTATCCATGCAACCCCTACAAGTAATGGTTTTGCAGGTACTCCTCTGTATGCATCCAGACCATGTCTTCTTTGCTACCCCACCAAGCACCTGGTCAAAATCATGTCAGAAGCAAATCTACCCATATCTCTCACCACTTTCCCGTCGACTATAACCAATAACTCATTTGAACGTCGCAAATTTAATATCCAACTATCCAATGCAAATTAATTATTGCCTTCAATTTCGCGCTTCTTATGAATATGGTTTGAAATGTTAAAATCAAATGTCAGACGCTGACACAGTTTATACCTTAGGCGACACAGACCAAAATTACCACATACGATAACTCTTATCAAAGTCTCAATCTTCGTCACACTCTACATTTATTTTGATCAATCTTCTACCAATTCAATAAGGATTTAAGATACATGATGACAACATGGGAGTGACTACTCCAATTGAATCACAATCCATAGTTTTAACTACTAGATTATTGGTCATATGAAAGGAACTCTTCCCTATTGCATATAGCCATTACTCCAACTTGAAGATTGTGTCAATGGTTCTTGAATCCAAGTGAATGAGATAAAATTATACCTAGCCAAGGCACCATGCACACTTCACTACCCAATCCATGGGATGAAATAGCTAAGTTCATTCATCATTCGATATATTTCTTATGAGGGTAGGCACACATATGGTTTTACCATCACTTTAGGTTGATGTACCATTTGCATTACAAGCAAAGAGTAAATTTACCCTACTTTTTATTTCATTCTTTGAAATGTATGAGAACTAGATTTGAAAAGGCTAGATAATTCATTGGCCCATCATTGGGATTATCAAGTTATTAGTAATACAAGGCTAAGTGGGATTTCAACACCCAAACAATGGTTAGAATTCAACCAAGAAGAGGGTAGTGATTAAGAGGAAACCCTTAAAGAGAACCCCTTAGTGAAGAGCCTAAAATAGAAACTCATGAAGTAGAGCTTCGTGAGGTAGAAATTCATGAAAAGGGTTATGACCCTATCGCTAATACACAAAATAAATGCAAACTTTTGTCAAAAAATGTAAAGATGGAAAATTAGGTGAAGTTGCTTTGCATTGACATTCAAAACAATCAATGATGGTCAAAGAAAAAGTCAGGTGGATCTTAAGTTGATCAAATGTCACCTTTGTTACGCATTCTTATTTACATATTTGTGCCACCTCTTTGTCGAATGTTCAACTAAGAGAATTATCTTCTACTTAAACGATTGCATGTGTTTTCTTTTTCTACAACATAAGTTCTTGTATTTTTTTGTAGATGAATTTTCCACGATGCCATGAAATGTCCAATAGAGAATCAATCCCCAACATTAATATCCATACTACTACTGTGGCAAAACTCTCATCATTCGTAAAATATTCAATAGGAGGAATAAAAAAAGGAGTTCAATTCATTGTTTAAAAATAACAATAAAATCTAACAATTCAAAAATGAACGAAAATACTATTTCCCAAGGAATGGAAAACAACAAAACGTTGATCAAGAGGAACAAGAAAAAAAGAGTTCACATGATTGTCTAAGACAAACAAGAGATTTAATAATTTAAAAGGGTAGGAAAATACTACTTCCCAGATAATGAAAAACAGCGAGTTAAAAAATAATAACGCCGGTGAAAAAAGCAGCGAGAAAAAGAGGAAGAAAAAGTTTGTCTATGAAGAGGAAAAATATGCTCCCAAAAAATATAAAGTTGCACCTTGAGGAAGATAACAGAACGCATGTGGAGGAAAAATATGCTCCCGACACTCTAAGGATGATGACTAAGAAGGTTGTGCTCGTTGGAAAGAAAAATATCTTCGAGGAGAATACGAATGCACCTTTGTATCATCCTCAAAGTTGATTTTCTTTTTAGCGAGTAGTGAAGAGAAGATGAAGGAGATGGGTGCTTCTATTGTAAAGAAGAGCATTGAAGAGGAATTGAAGAAAAGTGGAAGTGAAGAGAAGATGAAAACGGTTCATAGTAAACCTAAGGATAAGGTTGTTGGGGGGCATATCGCATGTTGCAATGAATATAAGAGTTTTCTTCAAAAATTTGTTGTTTATAATCATATTAACACCCTATTGTTTATAATAAACGAGAGATTTTAAGCACGATTATAAACAATAGAGTAACATGACTATAAACAAGAGATTTTTAAAGAAACTTTTACATTCATTACAACATGCGACATGCCCCCAACAACTTCATCCCTAAGTTTACTATCAACCATCTTCATCTTCTCTTTACTTCCAACCTCCCTCAATTCTTCTTTAATGTTCATCTCTCCTACAATAGGAGCAACTATCGTTTTCATCTTCTTCTTACTACCCATTGGAAAGAAAATCAGCTTTGAGAATAATAGAAAGACGCATTTGTATTATTTTCAAAGATATTTTTGTTTCCAGCAGGCGTTACCTTCTTAGTCGTCTTCCTTAGAGTGTCAAAAGCATAGTTTTCCTCCACATATGCTCTATCATCTTCCTCAAAGTGCAGCTTTGTATTTTGTTGGGAGCATATTTTTCTCCTTGCGAATAGGTTTTTTTTTCTTCCTCTTTTTTTGTTACCCTCTTGAGTAGTGTTATCATTGTTTTTTAGCTCGTTGTCTTTCATTCTCTAGGAAACAACATTTTCCTTCCCTTCCAAATTATCAGATCTTTTATTCTTCTTGGACAAGCACTTTAACTCTTTTTCTTATTCCTCTTGAACAACATTATGTTGTTTTCCATTCCCCAAAAAGGAGTATTTTTCTTCTCTTCAAAATTGTCAATTTTTTTGTTTTTTTTAAACAATGGTTTGAACTCCTTTTCAATGTTTTATGGACGAAGAGAGTTTTACCATAGTGGTACTATGAATATTAATATTGGAATGCATTTCTCTGTTGGGCATTTTATGACATTTCGGAAAATTCAACCATGGCAAAATCGCAAAAAATTATGTTGAAAAAAAAAACACACAATCATTTAAGTAGAGGAGAATTTTCATTTAAGTAGAGGAGAATTTTCTTAATCGAACGTTCTACAAGGAGGTGACACAAATACCTAAACAAGAATGCATAAGAAAGGTAATGCACGATCAAATTCAAATCCACCCTGACTTTTGCTTTAACCATTAATGATTGTTTCGAATTTTGATGAAGAGCAACTTCACCTAATTTTCCAACATCAACATAGTGCATGTGCTACATATCATAGTGTTAATTCACTTCATTGTAACCCAATTGCTGACCTAAAACTCAAAGTCTCCACACTAAAAATACCAGGGATACCATGACCTCATTGCACTCTATGGATGATTAATTTAGTGAAAAATGTCAAAAAGTGAAAATTCGATGAAAAATGCTAATTTCAATGTCCCACTTTAATCAAAACATGGGACACACAATTGTAGGATCACCCTAGGATAAGATAACAATTTTTCTTGGATGGAAAAAGGTCAACATGATTTTGGTACCGTTAAGGAAAAGTTGATAACCACACTAGGTGCTACCAAATTGGGAGTTACCATTTCACATTCATACTAATACCTCTCATATCTCAATGGGGGCTATGTAAGTCTAGAAGAATGGTACTCTTTTATTCTATTTAATACATTATAAAATATCTCATTGGTACTAAAGTGAACTATAAAATCATAGAAATAATTTTTTTAATTGTTGTAATGCTATTGATAAGTTTTGTCATTTTATTATGAGCTATAATGTATTTTTCATACTAATCATTTTGTTACTCATTTCTTAATGATTAAACCTACAATAATTGGGAGACTCATTAGGTGGTTACTATTATTATAAGAATTTGATATAACCATACTTAGATATTGTTAGTGTGAAAATAGGTATTATCAAACTAGTTAGCTTTTGGCATACTCAATAGACTAGTATTCACACTACACTTAAGCTCACTTAGGATATATAGAGTTTTGTCTCACCTCATGAGAATCACCAAGTGTCCCAACACTTGTCCATAGAGTCCTACACTTGTTTCATACTTGGAGGGTTAGTCAGAGTTTGACTCCTACCAACTCAACTCTTCTTGCTTTCCTTTATAATAAAGGATCATTTCTACATTTTACACCATGTCACATGCTTATGATATTTTCTCATTTTTCATATGTTCATTTGTAGATTGTTTTGATTTTACAAGTAGATCTTGGCTACTCCAATAGATACTACTAGCTCACACTTCACAAGGATCACAAGAAATAGATTTAACATTGTTACAAATGTTAATGCACGGGCTGACCCACACATTTTGATAAAATTCTTCTAATTACATCTATCTATTGAACCCTTTGAAATAGGGATTATATTTTATTGGTCCTACAAATTTCCCATCATAAAATCAATGCCTTTTAGTTTTTACAAATAATGTCACTAGGTGATTGAATTTGTATCACTAAAACATGCTCAAGATACCAAACTAGTGAAGTTTTTATATGGTAAAATATTCACAAAGTTTGGTGTGCCAGGGACCACAATTCACTTTTGATTTCATTGATTCTTTAGTATATAAGTACATGATTCAACACTGTAAGTCATCTCCACACCATTTGCATGCTGATGGTCAGATTGAAGTTACCAATAGAGAAGTAGATAACATCCTCACAAAGGAAGTAGTATTTCACCATAAATATTGAACAACTCAACTTTTTGAAGTAGTATGGTCCTATTGAACAATGTGGAACACTATCATAGGTCTTACACCTTACGATCTTGTTTATGGTAAGAGAGTAATCCTACCTATAAAATCTGAAATGAAGACACTTCTGTAGATTGTTTTGATCTCAGTTGGAATTTCCCTATGATTGCGTACTGATACTGGTAAGCATCTCAATTAATTGAATGTTTCCGATGACAGTCAAGGTACAGTGTGAGCTTGTGGTCATTTATGACTGGCAACACTATCAACAGAGATCGTAGGAGCTCTCCGTGAAGCACATGTGCTAAAGTAAGTGTACAACACAATGTATTGTTTTGTGGACACCAATACGATCAACAACATGAACCATCCAAAATCTACTTGAAGACAAATTGAACCACAAATAGAAATATTCTCTCTCAGAGCTCTAATGCAAATCCTCTCTATAGAAACATTTACCAGTTGCATTGTATGTTGAATGGCCATTAAATCGTTGCTTTCAAGTAAGCCCTAGCAAATTTGTGTTATGGGTAATTATAAAACCCAGCCTAGTAAACGCAGAAATTGTACTGTACTTGTTACCATATGGTAAAAATGTACACATTACTCTACCTTACTAACACAGTCTCCCAAAAGAGATAACAGCTGTCATTTGAATGGTTAATAATGTTTTCAAATCCCAAAATATACAACTCACGACCATCATATGAAAGAGTGAAGAAAGACTTTTGAGGAAGCTTCAAAGAATAAGGTGCACAAATTGCTGATTAAATCCTAGACTGAGGAGATCATACAAACTAGCATTTTCTTCTTAGGAGTGTAGAAAATCCTTTAAAAGCTCATTCGTAAATGAATTTGCAGGAGGAAAGAAGAATACACAAGGTGTAGTAATTATAATACTTGCATTAAAAAAACTCCAAAATATCATATTCCTATAGATTAAAAACATATCATAAGGCATTTCGATAACCAAAAAATAATTGCAGATCCTCCAATAGATAATAATGAGGGAGAATTCTACCATATGCCATTGTGTCTGAAGTCTGAACTATGGACTAATATAACGGTTGACTTTCAAACTTACATTTATTGCAGTTTAAAAGATTAGTTCGAACCAATGTGCTAAAGGTAAACATGAAGCCTTCATGCTCTAGAATCAAGCATACGCCGAACATGCTTGAAGGATTTCTTGACTACACTAAATATTTTTTTAGATTGAAAAGATAGCTGCACAAACACATTTTAACCCTTACCTGGACTAGCAAAAATTCCTCCGCTAAAACTCCTCTGGAGCGCTCCTCTCTTCCACGTCTCTCCTCTTCATTCCTCTTACTCAACTCTACTTTGCAATTTGACCTTAAAACAAAGATTGGACATGATTTTGTGCTTTAATCAGCGGAATACTAGTGCCAGAGTGGCCACTGAAACAGGGGATATGCAGCATTGTCCATTCACTTTGTTCAGGGGCAGTCTCATTCACCACCAACTGCCTGCCATCCCTCACTCTATGTCCATCTCGAAACCCTTGCTCCACCGATATCAGGTCGTCTGCATATATTTTCATTGCTTAATCACCATAGCCACCGCTCCACCCTTTTCCGTGTTCCAAGTCTACAACTAGCATCGAAGCATGGTGTTCGGCTCCTCCTTTCTTCCCCTAGCCCTCTGCTCTCCCCCTTTCTCCCCCTCTCGCCCCTCGACAACAAAATCCTGCCCCCTGTTATTGTTTACAACTCCATAAAAAATGGAAGAATCAAAGCAAAATGTGGGTGTGTAGAGTGCAGAAATCAGCGTAGGATATTTAACACAGCTTTACAAGTATGGCGTCATTACCGTTATTATTAGTAGGTAATATGACTAGTATTTTTCGGTGGAAGTTAGCAAATGGCATTCGATGGCGTTGAATGAATGAATCCCTGAATGCAGAGGTAGACGAAGAATATATGAATGCGCTGTTGTGATGGGAGAAGTTGGACGAAAAGATTCGTAATCATTGAATGAATATGAAAGAACTCGCAGGATTGGCGAATATGAATATTAATCAATGAATACACCCCAACTTCACAATTCCCTCTCAAAGCAGCCCCTGTCATACCACCCCGAAACGTGTGATACTTGCTAGGAAGTAATGCGAAATCCTTCAACGGATCTTTTTCCCCAAATCTCCCTTCGAGATTTGCCTTCAATGCTGATATTGACTCAAATCCATTGTTGATACAGAGTACACTAAAATGATTGGTTCCGGCTTGGGAAGTAAATGAAGTGGATGGGATTAGCTTGACCAGTCCAACGTCCACTCTCGTTTGGCGCGCCAGCAACGTTCTCTTGGAAACGACTCCTCTCCTGTAGTGTCAGGTACGTCAACCTACAATTTCAACTTTCCTCATTGTTGATAAGTAGGAGGTGTTTTTCCACAGCGTGTCAAATTATGATATTGCTATCAGGATTCAACCGTGTAGTTTTGAGTCAAACTCATTGACCCATGTTTCATGAGTAGTGGTTCAACAAGAACCCATCTCTCATGGTTCATTACAGGTGATGCTCATAGTGCTTGCTCAGGTCACCCATGAGCATCTGCTCGCCAGCGCTTAACGAGTTTTTCCAAGGTTAAGCCTGAGTTGTTACCATTGCAAAACCTTTCAGTGTTGTAGCCCTATGAACCATTCATAATAGAGCCCCTTTAGACATGGGTCAATGAGTTTGACTCAAAACTACACGGTTGGAATCCTGATAGCAATATCATAATTTGACACGCTGTGGAAAAACACCTCCTACTTATCAATTGATGAGCTAAAGGGGCTCTATTATGAATGGTTCATAAGGCACAACACTTGGGTTTTGCAAATGGGGTAACAACTCAAGCGGGCTTAACCTTGGAGAAAACTCCCTGGTTAAGCGTGCTTGAGCTGGAGCAGTACTGGGATGGGTGACCTCCCGGGACGGACCAGTGCTTCACCTCTGTGAGCATCACCTAGATGCAATGAGTGCTAAGTGGACCATTCGATATCATGAGAGATGGGTTCTTGTTGAACCACTACTCATGAAACATGGGTCAATGAGTTTGACTCAAAACTACACGGTTGAATCCTGATAGCAATATCATAATTTGACACGCTGTGGAAAAATACCTCCTACTTATCAATTGATGAGCTAAAGGGGCTCTATTATGAATGGTTCATAAGGCACAACACTTGCTGAAGGTTTTGCAAATGGGGTAACAACTCAAGCGGGCTTAACCTTGGAGAAAACTCCCTGGTTAAGCGCGCTTGAGCTGGAGCAGTACGGATGGGTGACCTCCCGGGACGGACCTTCACTGCGGAGCATCACCTAGATGCTAAGTGGACCATTCGATATCATGAGAGATGGGTTCTTGTTGAACCACTACTCATGAAACATGGGTCAATGAGTTTGACTCAAAACTACACGGTTGAATCCTGATAGCAATATCATAATTTCCTCATTGTTTTCCAATTCTTTGCATTGATCACTTCGGTTGCGTCTCCAGCAAGCATTGTTTTCCTCCTGCGTACCCCCTGCAAAATAGTGAATGCACCAATGATGCTTCGTTTAGCGCTAGCCTCGCGTGCCGGGTGTCTGTTACGGAAGTGATGGGTACCAACCCCCTGATCCTACGGCAACGGGCAAAGGCTATCCAGCCCCTAAAACGGCATGGGGCATCGGATGCCCCATGATGCCCCATGATGCCCCATGCCCCTGCATAACCGTCCGTGCGTGCACCAGGCAATGACAATTCTGTGCAGTGGTCGTATTTGTTAGTTTTTTATTTTTTACGGAGGGAATTATATATAATATGTTTTCTAATATTTTAATATATATAATAGGGCTTTAAATTTATTAATTAATTTATGATGAAAATATATATTGTAAATTAATTAATAAATTTAGAAAACATATAATATTTTTTAATCAATATTTATATTATAAATTTTATCATATATTATAATTAAAGTTATGTATTATTCTATTTTTAAAATAAATCAGATTCATTTAATATTTTTTAAATATTTTAATAGATTAATTAATTTTTAAATATAAATTGATTAAAAAGAGTAGCTTGAAAAAAAACATATCTCAATATATTTTATTTAGATTTTTTTGAAAAGATACCTAATGAAAACTTCATATGAAAAACAAACCTAAATCTTTGGAAATATGTGGTAAATAAGGTGAAGAAGATATTTACCACATCACTTTGATGTTAATCTATAGTTTAAACTCTCTCTTAATGTTAGTTTAAAAATAAATTGGCTAAGTTACATAAATATCGCATTCATGCATTTTAGTTTTTGCCAAGTAAATTGATCAAGTAATATAAAACGAATGCATAAATTTAAGAGTTTCATTATCTATCTTTGACATAATTTATTTGGGAATTAAATTTTAAGGCTGAAATTAATACAACTAACTAAATTTATCTTTTTAGATTTTGAAATCCTCAAGGCATTTGGTGAAGTAGATTTCAATCTATGGATGAGGTGGATGTGAATCAGCATGTTCATGAAACAAATCAATGGTGTGTGTCAAAAGTAGTATATACACAATATTTTTATTGTACTTTTGTAAATACAATTGTTTATACATCTTATTTTTGTTTAATTGGTAATATCAAATATTTTACTATAATTTGTTGTATTTTTCTTTGAGATTCTTAAAAAAATTATGTTTGATTTGGTGATATGTTTTTAAGAAACCAAAGTTTCTTCCCTTTTGAGATACATGAAGCTCTCTCAAGACCTTATTGTAGAGGAGTGGGTTAGAATAAAACCAATTACAAGCTTATCATATGAATTGAAAATTTGTAATAGCTTGCATATATGTTTCCATACCAATTAAATTCATTGAAATTTTCCCCAAGGTAACTTCTTTTGTGAACAATTAGTAATTATTAAAAGTTAATTATAAAATATTATTAGTACTTTTAAAAAGTTAATTATTTTTTTAACATCGTCATTTGTGAACAATCAACATTATTAAAATAAACAATCATTTTCTGAATAATTAATTTTTAAAAGAAATACTAAAATAAATTGTTATTTTGTTTTAATATTTTTAAAAAATTTAATTATATTAAAAAATTATTTATCTAAAAAAATAAAAAATAATCTTACAAATTTTTATTATTTTTATTTTTATTTATTTTATTTGCACTTTTCACAAATCACATCAATAATTTTTTAATACGATTTAACAATTCGATATAGACAAATTAGAGTACATAACCATTTTAGATGCCCCCTTAATCTTAAACATCTTTAGAAATTATCTTTAGAAATTATCAACTATGCATTAAAAAATATAAAACAGATAATTAAAGTAAATTATTGACCACAAATTTCCCTCAACTATTTTAAAATATTATAATGATATCTTCTCAACACTAATATAGTATAATTACTATTTCATTTTTAAAATATTTTTAATAGTCTATCAAAAACGTCCCCTATCATGTGATAACCAAGATAATGACATTGGAGATAAAAATCATAAAATCTAATGCATAAATAAAACTTAATAATTAATGATATCAAATTTTAAATATAATTAAATTTGAACAAAAGAATTAAAAAATCATTCATTATAAGTTACACAAACAATTTTATTTTAAAAATATTATACAAATGAAATACTTGAGAGGTCATAAAATATAAAGTATCACTAAAAATAGCTTACAAGGAGTAACTAGATTGTAAGAATCTATAGGAAAGTGACTCCAAGTATATATGATAAAACAAAATTAGAGTACATCAACATATTTCATTATACACTCACAAATTAAATCTACAATAAAGAAACTATTAAACTTGAGGGGAAATATTATCCACATTATATTTATAGGTTTTACATGATTTCATATTCGTATAGATTGAGATGGTCATACTACTTTCATGGTTCAACAAACCTATACATGATGACCTCATCCTCTTATCTTAGTTTTCCAAACTAAGGGGCCTATCCCACACCACTTGTAATTGTATGATAATCCTTTACATCATAGTGTATCTCATACTCAAACTTAGACTTAGATTTAGATGTAGAATTAGGCTAAACACATTGAACTAATTTTAGACATTCCTTATTTCATGTTTGGAAAGAATGCAAATGTTTAAGATTATGCAATTTAATACCAATAAAGAAATTTCATAGTTTCTACTTACTTGTATGTGAATGTTTAATGATGTTTCTTAATTTGTAATAGAAATAGATTGTGAGAAATTATCCTCACTACATATATTATATTTATCTATCAATTTTATTTATTATAAATTTTACATTAAAAAGCATGATTTATATTATTCACATGAATACTAAGCTGGGGATCATATATTATAATAATTGTATAATTTTAATTTATAAAAATGCTAATTTATATCAATATTTTTTTACATCAATATATTTGATATGTAAATAGATATATAATACAATATATTATGAAATATATTTTTCACTTTAAAATATTTTTAAAATGAATCAATTAACCTATTTTCAATAGTTACATACAAATTACTACATTGTATTTCTAGTTTTGATATGTTTTATCATTTTATGAGTGTCTTCACAATTTTTACTTTCTATTGTGCATTGGCTTCCATATTTTATGGATGATAACTAGAGAGAGTTTAAACTATAGATTAGCATCGAAGTGATGTGGTAAATATCTTCTTCACCTTATTTACCACATATTTCCAAGGATTTAGGTTTGATTTTTCATATGAATTTTTCATTAGCTATCTTTTCAAAAAAATCTAAATAAAATATATTGAGATATGTTTTTTCTCAAGCTTCTCTTTTTAATCAATTTATATTTAAAAATTAATTAATCTATTAAAATATTTAAAAAATATTAAATGAATCTGATTTATTTTAAAATAGAATAATACATAACTTTAATTATAATATATGATAAAATTTATAATATAAATATTGATTAAAAAATATTATATGTTCTCTAAATCTATTAATTAATTTACAATATATGTTTTCATCATAAATTAATTAATAAATTTAGAAACATATTATATATATTAAAATATTAAAAAACATATTATATATAATTCCCATATATTGGGCACTGTAAAAAAATAAAAAAACTGACAAATACGACTGCTGCACAGAATTGTCAGTTCCCTGCCGCGCGCACGGAGGGTTATGCAGGTGCATGGGGCATCCGATGCCCCATGTCGTTTTAGGGGCTGGATAGCCTTTTCCCCCTCTTTCATATTATAAATTAATTTGAATGATGTGAAATATAAATTTTATTGTAATATTTTATATTTTTTTTGGGTAAATAATATCTTTAATAAAATAGAATGTCTTATTTTTATCATTTTTAATTGAATAATAATTAGAACACAATAGAAAAAGATAAATTTTAAATTAAAATAAAAGAAACAATTAAAAGTAAAAGTATAAGGACAAAAAATATTTTTAAAGTGAAAATAAATATAAGTGGGTATGCAAGTAAAATAATAGAAATGATTTTATTTTAATTATAATTTATTAAATTGTTGATAGGACACATTTAAATGACAATTATATTTATTTAAAAAATATATAATAAGAATAATTATGACAATTATGGATGTATAAAAGAATGATAACAAGAAATATTTTTGAATTAGAAATCAGTTTTGAATATATAGATTTTATTATTTTATACAATTAATTTACAAATATTCTTATTTTTATTATATTATTTATGAAATATACATGTCTACAATTTATAATAGTAAATGAGAGAAAAAAATTAGATTTAATTGAATAAATATTTTTATCAACTTTTGTGATTCACCATCAAGATGAGAAAACATTGTAGAACTTACTACATAATGAGAATAGAGAGAATACAAAAATGAACATAAATAAAACTCTAAATGTTGAAATAAGAGTAATAAATTCAAATAGAAATCAAATTCAATATAATGAAAACAAAGAACATAATAGAAAAAGAAGGAAATAAAAGAAAATTCAAAAATATTAACCACTCTTAAAATATAATCAATAATAAAAATAATGATTAAAAAGAGAGAGAGAATGATATTAACAAAAGAAGTCCAACTCAATGGTTAATGATAGGAAATCTAAGAATGATTATCAAAAAGCAATAAGATTCTAAATAATTATAAAAGATAATGATAATAATAAATTTATATTTAAATATTTTTAGAACTCTACATGTTAAAAAAATTCTCAACATTTGTTATCATAAAATTTCAAAAAGATATAAAGAATGTTGTTCAAATGCCAAAGTGAAAAGGAATGTGAAGATCTAAAGAAGGGAGATTTTAATGAGTTGATATAATTCAAAACATTATTTATTAGTAATAGTGTTTTAATTTTAATTTTTTTTATAATTATGAACTCAAACTTAATACATGTTTATACTACAACAAATTAGACAATACATAAATTATTATATCAAATAATGTTTTCAATATATAAATAATATTTACTTTCTAATTCTATTATTTTAAAAAGATTATGTTTGAAATTCATTCTTTCATTCTTTTATAAATTATGATATTGTTAATAGATTTTTGTAGTGTATGTAAGATACAAGTGTATGGAGGTCAAGATAAGGAACAAACTATTAATCAAAAATATGTTTATCAAAATCTATTAAATTATATAGAAAATCATAAATAAAAAACACATAACACATATTTTCAAAACATTTTGTGTTTTAAAAAATGAAAGATTAAATAATTGTAGATTTATTATCAATATGTTTATTTTGTATGTTTTTATTTTAAATAACATTTTAATATATTTATACTTTAATATAATTTATAATTATTATTTTATTATTTATTATAATTAACTTAATATAATTTAAAAATGCATAATTTAGATTAATACAATTAAAAATATATATGGTAAAAATGAGGCATTCGATTTTATTAAAAGATATTCTTTCCATAAAAATAAGAATATTTATAAATTAATTGTATAAAATAATAAAATCTATATATTTAAAACTGATTTCTAATTCAAAAATATTTCTTGTTATCATTCTTTTATACATCCATTAAATATTGTCATAATTATTCTTATTATATATATTTTTAAATAAATATAATTGTCATTTAAAGGTGTCCTATCAACAATTTAATAGATTATAATAATAAAAAAATCATTTCTATTATTTTACTTGCATACCCACTCATATTTATTTTCACATGTTGAAATGGATATTAAAAATAATTTTAATCCTTATACTTTTACTTTATTTTTTTTGATACGTTATACTTTTACTTTTTTTTTGATATGCTATACTTTTACTTTCTTTTATTTTAATTTAAAATTGATATTTTTCTATTGTTTAACTTGTTCTAATTATTATTCAATTAAAAAATTATATTATAAAAGTGAGACATTCTATTTTATTAAATGATATTATTTACATTATATATATTTTTTAAATAAATATAATTGTCATTTAAAAGTGTCCTATCAACAATTTAATAGATTATAATAGAAAAAAACATTTCTATTATTTTACTTGCATATCCACTTATATTTATTTTCACATGTTGAAATGGCTATTAAAAATAATTTTAATCCTTATACTTTTACTTTCTTTTTTTTGATATGTTATACTTTTACTTTCTTTTATTTTAATTTAAAGTTTATCTTTTTCTATTGCTTAACTTGTTCTAATTATTATTCAATTAAAAATATATATGATAAAAATGAGACATTCTATTTTATTAAAAGATATTATTTACGCAAGATGTAATAAATTTCATTATACTAGCATATCTATCCTATCACATAGTCTATATAGAAAACATGGAGAGATATCAATTATAGGAATCCAAAATGACAATAATATTAATATTGTGTGTTTGTAATAATATTGCGCCAAGATATATCATCATATTTACATTTGAACCCATTTAGTTTATTTTAAGATTATTATATTATATTATATATTTTTATTTTTTTTACAATATAAATAATATATATTTATATATTATATTATTTCTATATTATTAATATTATAATTCTAACCCTAACCATAATTATAACCCCATTCATAATCCTAATTCTAGTGACAACCTTAATTCTAACTATAAATCTCATTAAATCCTAACCCTAACCTTAATTGAACCCTACCTCTAATCTAACTTTAATCATTATTTTAATTGAACCCTACCTATAATTGAATAAAAACCCTAATTATTTATCCTAATTGAATTTTAACTCTTAATCATAAACTTTATCTAGAACCCTAATCCAAAATGAAAACCAATTGAAACCTAACCCTAATTAAATCTTAACAATGATTAAACCCTAACCCTAACACTAAATAATACCCAACCCTAACCCTAATCATAATTGTAGCCCTAGCCATGACCTTAACTTGTAATTCCTAACCCTAACCCTAAGCCTAATCGAAATCCAACTTTATCTTTAGTTGATTTATTATACAAATCACCATTACTTCAATTATTTCTACTCTATGTCTTGGGCAAATAGGAGATCATGATAAACCAAACAATATCTTTAAGTGACAATTAAGATTGTAAAAAATAGACTTAAAAATAACTTCATATAAAAAATTGAATGAGTTATCTATACAATTTGAAAAAGGGTGTAATATAATTTCTAATAAATTAAATTTAGTTTATGGACTTCTTAGAAAAAAAAATTAAATAAATTTGGTGAAAAGGTGTCATTCTCTTCTCCTAAGTAGGGGAAAAATATATAATTTCTCTTCAAGTTATAAATATAAGAATGATTTTTGTAAAATTTAAAAATATTGTGAATGAATTTTTAATCTAACATTTTAATGTATTAAAAAATAAAAATTTGAACAACTTAAATTAGTCATTTTTCTTTTATGAAATCCCATCTTTTAAAAATTTATAAATAATTAAGTTTAGAATAAAACATCTTTTTAAGATTTAAAAATATTTAATTGATTTGAAATTTGTTAATATTTATATATAGAAACATATATATAAAAAAATAAAAAAATCTAAATAAAATAAATTTAAATGTAAAAATTACATATAATATTTATCCTCTAAATTTTAGTTGACATTATTTTTATGTAATAAAATGAAAAATAAAAGAATATAAATTAAAAAATTATATAAAAATAAAAAAATAATACGAAATATTAAAATATTAATAATTGGATGTATTGCATTACAAACGGCCAATAATCCCTCCCTCGGATGCTCAGTTTATAGTGAATGTTAATTAATTAGCAGGTATCTTCCACCAGATTTCTTACCGTGTTTTTTGTTTTTACTGCCAGTTATGCGCTCGGTTGATTTGACAAGGTATGGGAGGCACGGCATTGTGGGCGGCAGAAAGTTTGCAGATAAAATGCGACGGGCGAGAGAAGCGAGGCAGGCCACATCCATGGACATCATGCCCATGCGTCCATGCCCCGGGTGCATTCCTGGGGCTAGATAGACGTTGCCTGATCCTACTGCGTTAGCCCCTCCGCCATCTCACTCTCGTCCCATCCTTCCCAGACCATTGAGGAGTCAACTCCAAACTCTAAGCTTTGGTTGCACTCCCTCACCCCCTCCAATGTTGTTTCTATTCCTATTGGGAGTATGAACTAGGGGAAAACCCCCAATTGTCGTTCATGATCCGATTGTCGTTCACTCCTCATTCACTTGTCCCCCCAATATCCGTTTACATTTTAATCATTAAAATGTTGTAGTTATGCCAATTAAAAATTAGACATTACACTAGTATATGTTCACTACTTAGTCTGTAACCAACCAACAAAAAGAAACAAATTTAAACATATATTGGTACAATTATGTTTTCAACACAAGTCAACTTGCACAAAATAAAGTCATTTATGAATTAAAAAAGGTAGAATGATGTTTGCAATAACCACTCCATGCAAATGGCTTAAAGCTTCTAGTGCATTGTATTTACATGTATACATAAACAGTTAATGGTGCACAATGTCACATAATTTAAAACATTATAAACAGTTAATGGTCAACATTCTGACATAATACAAAACAGTGAACAACTTTATAAGCTATCAGTTGCACAATCACCCACACATCCCTTGACATCTTCATGCATTAACTCGGTCTACTTCTGGTACCTACATAAACAGTTAATGGTGTAAGGCTCCTAATATACCAAAAACATAGTATATTTCATATATCTGACTGAATTTAATAGAGCCACCTATTTTGACAATTAAACCAAATATAAAATTGATTTTCTAAAGGCCACGGCAAAACTCAGGCATAGATGGCCACTGCAAAATGAAATGACAAATTGTTTCCCACAAAAAATTCAAATTTGAAACTCACCCACCACAATTCAATGTATTCAATTTACCCATTCGAATGAAGTTTAAGAGGGAATTTCCACGGTCATTTTCATTACGAATTCCTGAATATCCTCTGCAGACTTCAGAGCTTACTAAGGCAACTTCTGCACATTCCTCTTAAAAGGGAGCTTATTCAAGTCGGTACACCCAGAATAAGTAAATTCATGTTTTTATTTATCAGTATACTGGATTTACATTTATGTTGTCTGTTTCATTATTCAATAATCTCTTTTATATTTATGTACTCAGTGTTTACATTATTTTCACCCTCTTTGTTTTACAACATATTCATGGTTAATCTTTTCTATTTAAGTACTCGCTGGTTACATTTGTTTCAATATTCAATATAATCTTTTCTATTTAAGTACTCACTGGTTACATTATTTTCAGC
>VDFB02147472.1:0-11479 GCA_007258455.2 Sequoia sempervirens | reverse complement strand
TTCTGGCAGTTCCCATTCTAAGGGAAATAATGTGTTTAATAGGTAGGATTTTTTTGTGGATGGTCATAAGGATGAGGGCATGCCTAATAATGTTGGGGATAAGGAAGCTAAGGAAATTCCATGAAGGACATCCAGGAAAATTGCAACACTGAAAAAATAGCTTGTGAAAGGTGATTTGAAGGGTACCAAGGATCAAGGTAAGGAGAAGGGTGTTGTGGATACTGTTGTTGAAATCAATGACTCCCCTTTTTGACAGTCACCCAATGTGGAGCTTTATGGTGGGAAGTCTATGCATGAGAATGAGGGGGTTGATTTGAGTCCTAGAAAGCCAGAGTATCTAAAGTTGAATCCTCTCGTTGAGGATTTCTCATACCTAAACGATGATAATACTTCAATGTTTGAGCTTTTGGGCATGGCTCATTGGGGGGATACAAGCACATTCAAGCTAGCCAAGTGGAAATTGTAGGAATTTAATAGGGTGAATATCAAGATTAGGGGTTTGAAAGAGATTATGCAGAACATGTTGAAGTGTTCTTCCTCAAATATTTTAATTGAAAGACTAGTGGAATTAGAGTGTTCCTTTATGAATTTTAAATCCTTGTGTGAGAAACACCTCTCTAAAATGGAGGCTAAGATTAATGAAACTAATGTGGACATCAAGAAGCTACTACAATTTAGTCGTAGTTCGGTCAAGAATAGTGTTGAATCTCTGGAGGTCCTTTTTTGCAAGATAAGTGAACTAAGGGAAGATCAACTTTACTTTACAGAGTTGGTGCAGAAGGACCAATCTTCAAAGGGGAAGGGGAAGAAGGTCAGAAAAGATGAGGCTAAAGGCCCACCTATAAGAGGAAGGGGTAACTTGAGGAAAACCTTTGAGGGGGAGAGGAAAGAACTGATGTACATGGTCAAACTACATCATAACCAGGAACTTGAGATAGCTAACACCTTAAAGAACATGAAATAGTCTCCCTTTCTATGTTTTTGTTGTTTCTATTATTTTTTGATGGTGCTTTATTTTTTGGCTGATGTTTTTTACTGGTTGTTGCTGATGGTTCAATGTTTTTATCTTTAAGCATCTTTTTGTTTTCTTTTTTTTGTTGTAAAGGGTCTTGGGTTCCTTTAAAACCCATTTTTTCCTTATAATTAAAACATTACAAACTCTGGTTCACGTTATTCCTAACAATCTTTCTTATAATATCCTCTTAGGAATACCTTGGATTCATGAAATGAATGGAGTGCCTTCTACTTTGCATCTTGTAATGATGTCTATAACAATAAGGTTTACATGCTAAAAGTTAATACTAAACCTAAAATTTTCTTGATGGTCGAGAGAGAAGGATGAAATCCTTTGGAAGCACTAGAATCAACTACAAAAAAGGAAATTACAAAGGAAGAACACAAGAAGAAAATAGATGAAGTCACTAAGCTATTGGAACAAAATTGGGGTTCGTTAGATTTCACACCAACATTCATGGGAAAACACAAGATCATAAACAAAGAGTCTAAAATGGGAAAAGACAAAGCAGTAATGTCAACACAAAATTCAAAAGCATCCACCTCAACTACTCTAGAAGATCAAGAAAATTACACAACAAACTTTGACAAAAATGATTATGAACGACCACCAAATCCAAAAGAAATGCAAAAAATTTATGGAAGAGGTCATGAACTTATGAGACAACTTGGTTATAGTGGAAAAGGATGTAGTGATAGAGAACAAGGTATTTGTGTCCCTATAGAGCCTAACACACAAGAATCAAATCATCGTCTTGGTTATTGTCCTTTGATAGAAACAAAAGTACCACAAAAGCCTTCATTTAATATCAACACTCTTACGAAATATTCTTCCAAGACAAGCTTAACTTTGATGCATTCTCAATCGATAGATACTACATGTGGAAATATTTCATTAGATATACATACAATTGATACTTTGTCTACTCATTATAAACAATAATGATAGTTGCTACTCCTTGCCATGTAATAGTTGTAGGATAATAGGATACTCACTATTGCATGTTTTACATTCATTGAAAATCATTTCCTTATCCCAAGGAGTGGCATATCATCATCCATTCTCAGCTCATCCTTGTCTCGCACTAAGTGGGGGAAAGGGGTTAGGTAGCTTTGTCCTCATATGTCACTTGTCATTGTCTCTTTTAGTTAGTTGACCATTGTCCATGTATATATAATAGCAAGCTTGGGATGTGGACGACATGCCTTAAGTTGCCTCACATGTGACATGCTTTATTTTCTTGATTTAGCATTGTATTTTTGGGGGCAACCGCTCTTTCCTTAGTCATGGTGTAGCTTTATTTCAGAAACATATGAATTGGCATAGGGATTTCTGAGGAAATCTCTCATGTCTTAGAACAAAACATTAGCTACTTTAAAGATTTTTCTCACAATAATGGTGTTAGCAACCACTTTAAAGTGGGGACATACATTGATGACATATTTTGGCATATTTCATGGCATGATTTTCTTTTTTCTTGTGACATTTCCTTTTCTTGGTGGTGTCATTGGGTTTGATGTCCTCTAAGAGTGTGATATTTTTAAGCATACGATCTCCCTTAGTGGCATAATGTGAAACAAGAGGCATCCCATAAGTGGTGATCTAATACTCTTTGACTTGTCCTCTCTTGGAGACATTAGGCATGATGTTCACTTAGAAGAAGACCTTACATGAACGAAGTAAAATCCTCTTAACAAAAACTTATAGACATGACATTCAAAAGCATTCACAAAAGCATTACATTGTGGTGCCTTATCAAAGTTGTCAGGAGGATAATTTCAATATGGTATGGGAAGCTAATAGGACTCTCTCATTTGTCACTTTGTTGCGATAACTCACCTAGTGGATAGACTGAGGTTCCACTACCCTAGAGTGAGCACGCATGGTTGGGATAACTCACTTAGTGGATGGAATGAGGTTCCACTACCCCATAGTGAACACGCATGAGTTGGGATAACTCGCCTAAGTTGGAGAGGAGATTTTACTACCCCGAGTGAGCATGCATGTTACATACAAAACAACCCCATTCCATAGTGTTGAACAAATTGTGCTTGATCCTTTATTTTTCTTGGCCTTTGATAGGGTATGTGTTGATATTATGCACAACAACAACTCAGCCAAGATGCAAATATCCTATCTCTCTTGAAAGGTAAATCAAAAGCCTCCCAAGAGATAACCCTAAGGTCTCTAATGTCAAATCTGACAATGCATAAACAACTTAGTGATATGTGAAAATGTTGGTAATCATAAGGGGCCTTACAAATGAACTATATTGGAAGCATTTTCATTAGATGCAACAATATGGTGATGCTTTCAGTCCTAAAATTAACCTAAATTCAAAATAAATAGCAAAAGAGATAAGGGTTTCAGAGAGATTTCTAAGATCAAAACTTAAGATCAATCACAACGATGATGAATGTTGCAGATGGATAGATCCCCAAAGAAACGAATCTTTGTTTGATCAAGGACAAGCCTACAACTCCACAGAAACAGTGCAATCTTCTAAGGAAACTGAAGATTTTCAAACTATGAATATTCATCTACATACCCAATAACTACCTGAATATTCATCTACATACCCAATAACTAGCACAATGTAAACAAGCATCCATAGTTGAACTTAGTACAAAATAAGGCCCAAACTAACTTTACACAACAAATTACAATTAGAAAATTGCTAAAAGTATGGACCGTAGATCGATCAACATCATTGACATTTTACCATTATTGCAAAAGAACTGAAATATAACATCTAACATTGAGAATTGAGAGCAAGAAACCATAAATTGTCAAAGTGTAACACAAAGCTTGCAAAATCAACAATCCAATTGCATTAACTTCTCCAACATTACATAACAATTTCCAGTCTCTCTCCTCTCCTATAGCTACTATCTTGCAGAATCTAACTCCTAACTTAGCCAATTCTAGCAGTTACATCTTCTAATCAGCTCTTCTAACCTAGTCTAACCCCCTACAAATGAGAAGGCACTAGCCTTTTATAGAAAATTACATTTGAATCAATGGCTAGAATTAAATCAATCCAATGGCATAAGTTACACCTCTGTAGAAGTATCCAGCTACATTTAATTTGGGATCTTATGGTACATCATCATCCAATTGCATAAAAACAGTTACATCATGGAACAATGAGAAAACAATATTATGCCAGCTTGTCATTAATGAAAATTCTGATTGGATGATGAAATCAGCTTCACATGTCTTCTAGAAACTCCTTCCATCTGTAGACAGTTTGGGCACAGATTCTCATGCAAGTTCCACTTTCAAAATTTGAATTGAACTCTTCCATATTTCCCTTTTGGCATGAATCCATATGCAAGTTCCACTTTTAATATTTATTTAATCCTGAAAAATAGATATCATCATTAGTAGCTCACATGTCAAAAAATCCAATCCAAATTAAACTTGAATAAAATTTTGACCTTTTTTTAAAAAAAAACTTACATTTTTGAATGGGAACTTTTGCATTTTTAGAAATTTTTATTTTCAAAATTTTTTCCTCCATCCAAGAATTTCATTTCGTGAACATTAAAATTTCAAAAAAAAAATCCATTTTAAAAATTTACTTCGTAAAAATTCCATTTCGGGAAAGAATTCATTTTAAAATCATTTTGAAAAAATTTAAGTTTTGTAGTGAAATTTCCAAAATGGAATTTTGAAAATTTCCATTTTGGCAATTTCGGATTTTGAGGATAAGGACTTTTCCAAAATAGAAATTTAGGAAAAATTTCATTTTGGGCAAATTTTGGGTTTTGAGAGGGTAAGAAAATTTTCCAAAATGGAAATTCTGAGATATTCCAAGGACTAAAAAATCTTGAATTCCCTAAGGCGCCCAAAATCCCCAACCCTATAACTTTTCTAGTTGAACTTCAAAAACTTCAAAAAGCAACCTAGCCTAATTTTTTGTCCTTTATCGATAGGTGTAAAAAAGATTTACATATAACATTGAAAATTCACTTCAAAATCTCCATTTTCAAATTCCAAGATAGATGAATTTCCCCTAGAGCCTCAAAATATTGCCTCCATCAAACCCAGTCTAGACTTAATCCCAAAATAACCTCCCAAGAAGAGAAAAACCAAAATTTGACCAAGCCAAGAGGCAGAGATGCAAAAGAAAAAAGAGGGTCCCTGCCTTCGGTGGGGCATGTGTGCGAAAATTGCACAACAGTATGACTATGTATCTTTGTTATTGCTATATACTTAGGTGTCTTGAATGTCTACTTTAGTGTGAGTTCTCCATGGATGAAAACTCTCACTAAAGTGCGAGCAAAATGTATTAACGGAAAAGCATCTTTTTTCCCGTGATTTGGAAATAATTAATGACAAATTAACCTAATGTTGCCTTGATTTAGTGTTGTAATATGTTTTACACATTCATATTGAATCTAGGGTCCTTTTTAATGATAAAATGTACATAAATTGTACATTATTTAGGATTTTGTAAAGTGTTTTATTACACTTTCACAATAATCTAGGGTTTCATTAATTAATTGAGGCTAATTGGCCCTTTAATTCAAATCTAAACCTTATTAATTGCATTTTTCAAGGATCTATCTTGACACCCATTGATGATATTGCATGACATTTAACTTGGAAAAATTGATGTCCTAGAAATTTGTGCTAGGACCCATTCACCTTTACTAGCGAATGGGTCCTCCTCACATAGGACACCCCTTTCTTGGCATATTTAAAATGTGTTTTTGATGTTATTTCATCCCCCCAAAGCTTGGTCCTATGAAATTGTGCTAGGACCCATTCGCCCAAGGTGGTGAATGGGTCCTCCTCACTTAGGACACCCTTTTCTTAATTTATTTGTGGTGGGATTTTAATAATTTTCAATTCTAGATCTAATGTTGGCTTGGATTATTTGAATTTTAGGGTTAATTCTTAATTTAGTATAAATATAAGGTTAATTCACATTGATTCACCAAGATAAATTTTATGTGACTTCATGAGATCAAAAGCAAGAGCAGTATAAAGAATTTTAAATCCATTGAAGGGTAGATTATCAAAGTTTTATTGAAGCAATTCAAGATCATATCATCATGTCAAAGGCATAATGCATCAAAGATGTTGAGCTAGTGTGTGTTGATGTAGTATTGAAGATCTATTTGCAAGCATTGATTCACATCTAATTCAAGATCAAGATCTATATTCTACATGGCCACTTCATGTTAGTTTGTAGATTTACATTCCGAGACATCTTGCAAGGTATGATCATTTCATGTTTTGTGTTTCATTTTTCAATTTAATTATTTCATCACAAGATTTGATTAACTAAATGGGGTTTGAATAAGGAAAACCCCTATCCTTTAGCAATCAACAAGTTTTTCTCCTCTTGAATATGTGTTTGGAGGTCTCTAGGTTGAAGATCAAGTGGAGAATAAATTTGAAGCAAAATTCTCAAAGTTGTCAAGTTGCAAAGTTGTCACCTACATTGCAAGAACATGAAAATGAAGCTACAAATTTTTTTTTAGGTTTTCAAGAGATGAGTACCAAGGAGATGAGAGTGTAGATCTTGAAGAACAGAACCTAGATCTTAACTTTTAGAACCCTAACAGGGAACCATTTTCTAGTAAAGGTGAATGAGTCCTCTGTGACCTAAAAATAGCCTTCTTACAGCAAGGTACGGACCATTCTAGCCTCTCAAAACTTCCTTCTTTGTTTCTATAATTGTTAGGATTGATTTATGATAGTTATTTGCATCATATCATACACATAATTGCATATTTTTTGGTGATAATTAGTGGTTCATCATCTTGATCAATTCATTTTGATGCAAACCCTATTTTCCCGCTAAACACCCTTAACAACTCTTCACCTTCAAGTAGCATGAAAAGTGTTGAAAAAATGGTTGCTAGTGTCCCTCAAGAAAAAACAATAAAAATCCATGGAGAGTTAGAAAACCTACAACACCAAGTGAGTACTGAAAACATTTCCAACACTGCTATCCCTACCATAGATAACATACAGTACATGCTTGAAAGTGAACAAGAAATAGAACTTGCGCATAACCTATCTTAGGTTTTTGGAAAACATCTTACCTCAACCACTAGTTGTGATCAACCTTAAAACAATGTCCAAAGTCAAACAGGAACTCAAATTCCTCCCCCTACAACCATTTCCTCTATTCCCACCTATACCAACCCTCAAGTTACCACAAGGATGCAACCTACTAGTAATGTCTTTCCTACCTTTGGTATTTCCACTAACAATCCTAGTACCTTTGTGGCATCTCACATCATATCTCCTATCACTTTACATCCCATAAGCATTCCATTCACTTCCCCATTGAACACATATACACCTCCACCGTATTCACCATTGTCTCAAAATACAACCAATGACGCCATCCTTAACCAACTTTTGCAAAACAATTCATCCCTTCAAGAGAAAGTTTCCACCATAAACCAAAATCAAAATGGCCAACCTTCATAATATGTCAAAAATAATCCCTTATCCTTGGAGATATTGAGAACACTAATACCACAAGGTATAGAGATTCCTAGGTTTGAGAAATATGGAGGAAAAGGAGACCCTTCTGACCATGTTTCCGCTTATGTTGCTTTATGTAGTTATTTCATCCTTGAAGATAAGCTCTTGGCTAAGCTTTTTCGTAGGACCTTGAAAGATACTACTTTGGAATGGTTTTCCTCATTACTGAATAACTCAATTCATTCATTCAATGAACTTGTTGAGGCCTTTAATAACCATTTCCAAGTGTACATGACCCCTAAAATGACCTTAACTGATTTTATGAGATGTAAGCAAAAGGATGATGAAAAGGTTACTAACTTTATTCACACTACCAACTTCTTTATTCCCAAATCGATGTAAATATTCCTGATCCTCACCTTCAAAGAATGTTTATTGAGAATTTGCAAACTAAGATACAATATAATCTTAGTATGATGAAGTTTCCTTGCTTCATACACTTGTGTATTTCCATTTGTGATTATCAAAACTTGATTAGTAGTCATGACATAAAACCCACTTCTAGCGAACCTAAAAAGTTTGAATCCACTAATCAAATAAATTTCCAACCTTTTAGGATACAAAATAAAGGATTCCTTCAACTAAATCCCCCTCAACCAATTTAATATGTTGGTACCCAAGTGGTTGTTATAAAGAATACAAATCCTTTTACCTTTGGGGATCTGGCTATACAAACTCCCTTACTCAATACCCTCCACAACACAATGTTACAACTTCTAGAATAGAAAATGATCTCCTTACCTCCAATTAAAAATATTGATCCTAAAATTCCTTTACCTTTGAACTTTAGATCAAATTCCTATTGTCATTATCACCGACAAAATGGACATGGCATAGAACATTGTAAGCGTCTTAAACATCTCGTGCAAGACCTCATTGATTTTATTCGACTTCAAATTCGAGGTGTTAATGATCAAGTAAATAAATCTATTGCTCCTCCTAACCAAAATGTGCAAATATTTACCAACCCCATGCAAAATCATAATATTTCATTTGTTAAAGCTAGTGAAACTAAGAATAATGATGTTATGAATGTTGACACAAATGGTGAGAACATGGATATTATTGAACAAGGTCTTATGGATACTATTGAACAAGGTCCTATGGATATGGTTAATAAACAAGGTCTTATGGATGATATGATTGTGTTGATCGAAACACAACCTCATAAGGGCCAATCTAAAAATCCTCTTGATATTGCTTTCTCATCTAAAGATATAATTAGAAATGTACTTGATGGTCCTCTTTACATAGCTAGACAAATCAATGACAAACCCACTAATGGGATACTAATTGATCCCATCTGTGGAGAGAATATGATCATCAAAGAATTATTACTTGTGCATGAACTCTATCAAGAAACATATGATAAACCGAAAGCATGGATAAAAATGCGTAATGGTTTTGCTTGGCCTATGATTGGATCGATCATCCTTCCTCTAAAAAAATAGACTAAAGAAATTAGATGTCTCATTCTCCATCATCCCAATGTCAAATCAATTATGTTTGAAGCTTGGTTATCCATGGCTATGCTCCATGGAAGTTGTCTCATCAGTTGTGCATAAATGTTTAAAGTTTCCCTTTCACAATGAAATGTTTACTGTGCACCATAGTGGCTTTAATCCTATGTCTTCCCATGGGAACTTTCATTGGATTTCTTTTGGCTCGAACCTATGGAACCTATTAAACCTCGTGAGGACTTCTTTTTCAAATCCTATCAAAAATTTAAGGCAAAGTGCATAGCAAAACTATCCCTAAGAAACATGCCTCAACCCATGTTTGAGCCTCCTATCCTTGACGAAACTATGATTGAACCAAAATACCTTCCAAATAACCAATACCAAACTAATATAGATCCTTTTCCTATCTCCTACAAATGAACAGGAGACAACCAAAACAATCCATTATGCCTCCTAAGATAAAAACAAGTTTAAAAAGCTAAAGAGAAAGTTGTTGAACAACCTCCCATGGTTCCTTTCGTTCCTTCTGTTACGAAAGAAAAGAATCCTATGGTTGATAGACCTACTCCTACATAAACACAACTTGAAAACAATACTAAGAGAAACAAAAATTTGGAGAGCATAGGTGCAGACGTCATGCTATTGCTTGAAGGTTAAACAAAGAGAACAAAAAAGAAAATCAACATCCAAACTTAACTAAAGCAATATATTATGATTATCTTTCTTTCACAATAAAAATCCTATATCACTAACCACAACAAGAGCTAAACCCTTCTTTGGGATTATCATTCAACCTCATGCTATGATTAACTTAGATGATGATGATGAGATTGTTAAAATTGGATAGGAAGCACAAAATGAACTAAATACATTGTTTTCCTCTTCTATGAGCTTAAATGATAATTCTCTTAGAAAGTGTGTTGAACTTGGTAATGACCCTAGTTTGGCACTTGTTGTTGTCCCTTTGGATAGTGTTTTTTCCTTCCGTATATGATGAACAAGATTGAGTTGCAAACGATCTACTAATAGGTTGACTCGCATGTGCCATACTAGTCTTGTATTTGTTTTCTTTTTCATGTTTCTTTTATTTCGAGTGAGTAATGTGATCTCCCCATACCATTTTGTTTGATGTATCTCTGTCTCTTTGTGACATTCCTCTATTTTTACCTACATTCTTCTCTATATCATAAAGATTTTCCATTATCTTTTAATTTGTCTTGTGTTTCTTTTTGGGGATGACGAAGGCATCGACATTTAGGTATCTTCCATGTTGACCCAAATGCTTTTCCTTTATCTTTTCATTTGTTCTTGTGCTTTCCTTTTGGGATGACACAAGGCGTCAAGACTTTAGGTCTCTTCCATGTTAACCCAAAAATATTTTCCTTTATCTTTTCATTTGTCTTACATTTTCCTTTTGGGGATGATGCAAGGCATCAAGACATTTAAGTCTCTCCCATGTTGGACCTAAAAATCTTCCTTTTTTTTTCTCTCTTTGTGTCATTCTTCATGTTCCATGAGAGTATTTGGGGAATGATGACAATTCTGAGCTCTCTAATAACATTGTAGCAAAGACATACTAACCCAAAATCCATGGATCCCTTTATGTGATTTTGAGATTTCATTTTTGGGGAAACCCTTTTCATGAAGTAGCTTTATTTAGAAATTATGACTTGGCATAGGGCTTTCCAAATAAGCTCTCATGTCCTCTTTATTGTTAGCATTTATCATTTTCTACTTTAAATTAATTTCTCACAACATGGTGTTTCAAAAAAAATTTAAAGTGGGAGCATACATTGACATTATTCTTTTGCATTTCAATTGTAATTCATGTTTCATTATGTAGTCTTCTTACATCATGTGATGCATCTTTCACTTTGTTGTGACAGTGGATACGATGTCCCTCAAGAGAATGATCTCTCTTAACATATTATATTCCTCTTAGTGGCTTGATGTGACACACTACATCCCCTAAGTTGCAAATATTTTATTTTTGATTGGTCCTCTCTTGAGACATTAGTACAATGTTCCTAAGTTAAGACCTTACATGAACTAAGAAAAAATCCTTTCAACATACCTTACACTTTTGTATTTAATAACTATTATATGGCCATCTTGCATAACACACTTTTCTTGCCAATGGAGCCATCTTGTTTGTTCATGAGTATCAAGCATACAAAGTTTTGCTTGCCTCATGAATCCTTTTGTTCGTGTTGTGTGGAACCTTATCAAAGTTATCAGGAGGTATAGCTTTGGTATGGTTAATGTATGAGAGCTAAACTTAGGCATGACTTTCCCATAGCCACTTGCTTGTTTGTGTGAGCACATACCGGTCACGTGTGTATGTATCTCTAAGGGCTCACCTAGTGGATAGCCTAAGGTTCCACTAGCCCTTGTGAGTGTGGGTTTGGTTTGCATAGTGGACATCATATTCCACTTATAAATGTTATTTGAACAAATAGCTTAGATATGATCTACATCATGTTGTTGGATA
>VDFB02147471.1:41917-58382 GCA_007258455.2 Sequoia sempervirens | reverse complement strand
CTTGTTGTTGCCTCTTTTGGTTAGCTGTTAACCTTTCATGATCATATAAGAGCAAGCTTGGGATGTGGATGACATGCCTTAAGATGGCTCGCACATGACATACTCCCTTTTTCATGATGTAGCTTATCAGAAACATATGGCTTGGCATAGGGCTTTCCCAGTAAGCTCTCATATCTTCTTCTTCTTTAAAGTAATTTCTCATAGTAATGGTGTTAGCAACTGCTTTAAAGTGGGGGCATACCTCGACAATCACATTTCATTGTGCGATGTCCTCTCTTGTAAAAATTAGGTACAATGTTTCCCAAGATGAGACCTTGCACTTGTCCTCTCTTAGAAACAAGATGATACCATTTGCACTTATCCTCTCTTGGAAGCATTAGGCACAATATTCTCCAAAATGAGACTTTGCAAGAACTAAGCAAAATTCCTTTGAACATTCCTTGCACTATTTTACATTGTTATATGGCCACCTTTCATAACAAAACTTGCATGCCTGTGGTCCCATCTTGTTTGTCTATGAGTGTCAAGCAAACAAAGTTTTGCTTACCTCATAGAGCTCAAAAATCATTTTTATTGTGGTTCCTTATTAAGGTTATCAGGAGGTATAACTTTAGTATGGTTGAGTTGGGAAGCCCATTCCAAGGCATGAATTTTCCCCATAGCCACCTTATAGGGATTTCTCACCCCATGGACAACTAGAAGTTCTATGGCCCTAGAGTGAGTATACTTGGGCTTTCTCACCCAGCAGACAACCATGAGTTCCATCACCCTAGAGTGAGTATGCATATTATTTTTCCAGACAACAGCCTAGATCTAATCTACAATGTTATGGACAAATGGTTAAATCTTGATCCACCATTTTATTCTTTCTTTTATCTTCCTTCTATTCCATTCCATTGTATGATCATGTATCTTATCTTGCTACAAATTTTATTCACCTTACTTGTGTCCCTTTGAACTAATGTTGGCTTGACTTAGGATCTTGGATCCTAAGGGCTTGTGCAACCTCCTTTGATCTTTCTCATCCTTTTCCATCCACATTGGTATGATTGGACTCCTTTTGAATGTCTACTTTAGCATGAGTTTGAAGCAAGCTCACCCTCTCACTAAAGTGGGGGCTTAATGTGTCACCAAAAAGTGTATACTTTACTTGTTATGGGAATAATTGATGACAAATTGGACTTAATAACGCCTTGATTTAGTGTTGTGAGGTGTTTTACACATCCACATTAGGTCTTGGGCCCTTGAAAATTAAATAAAATACATTTATTGATGTCTTGTAAAGGTGTTGTAACACATCTACACACTTTTCTAAGACCATAATGTCATAATTCACATATATAACCTTATAGAGACCTATTTCAAAGTGTTGTAAAGTCTTATAACAAACTTTCACACTTTACTAGGCTTATCAATATTTACACATTTCTTATGCTTTAAATGGCCCATTTATACACTTACAAGCCTTACTTAGGTGTCTTGTTGAAGAACCCGATAAACATTATTTAAATTATCACAATTCTTGAAATCCACATAAAAATGCCCAAGTGGACTAAGTCACTATTGGTGGCGACTTAGTCCTATTTGGCTCAAAACTTAAAATAAATTTAAATTTCTTTTGGGTTTTTATTCCTTAAGGCCTACGGTCGGCCTGTGATGAGGTATTTTTAGGAATTAGGGCATAATTGTGTATAAGTATAAGGTTTTCCCTCTCATTTGACCGAATTTAGATATCATCATCATTCATTCATCACTCATCATGTTCTCAAGTCAAGCAAGCTAAGGTTTCATCCTTCCAAGACATCAAGATAGCTTCCTAAGGCATTTAAGGGAAAATTCTTCATGTTTTTGTTGCAGATATTCAAGATAAATTATCAGGGAAAGTGTCTAACTCCATTGTTTCATGCTTTAATACATTCTTTCTTCATTCAGTTTAATTTCCTAAAAAGGGGTTTGACCAAGGAAAACCCCCATGCCCTAACATTCACCATTTATTTCTCTTTCATTGTGTGTTTGAAGATTTAGACACTTTGAGGGTTTGAAGATCATTGATGACTAGGTTGAAAACTTGTTGAATACCTCTCATTGCTTGAAAATCCAAAACATCAACTAAAAGTCACTTTTAGGCTTGAAAATCAGAATTTTAGAAGTCAACACTTGTAGGGAACAAAAGTGCACACCGAGGGCTTCCGTTTCCACTTCCGAAATTTCAAAAATTTAGAAGTGGACTAATTCAACAACAATATTGACTTAGTCTCACTGGACCTATTTTTCAGAGGTTTTTGTAGATTTGAATACCCATTTGGCCGAAATAGGTTTGTGAGTAGTTTTTCCAGATTTGGGACTAAGTAACCCAACCTAGCATGAGTGGCGTAAGTGTCCCACTCAACATTTTCAGTCAAATTTTTAGGATTCTAGAATCTCTCCACATTAGATTTCAGATTCCAGCTACACCTCTCCAGTTCTATTCAGTTATTTCATCATTTACTTACATTTCTAGGTCATTTATCACATGTTTCCATATCACAATGTGTTTTCCAACACTTCATATTTCTTAGATCTAGCATCAATAAGTAATATTTATTTCAATTTATTACATTTATACATCGTAAATTAGACATATGCCATCCTCTTTACATTAATCTTGAGCATAGAAATTAGCATTTCGAGCCCATTTCTCTGCTTTTAGGTGAAAAACCTAGAAGAGTTAGAGGCAACTTTGGGTAATCCAAAATCATTGTCCATAGATATTTATTAATATACAAGGGCCATAAAATATGTTGATAAAAATATGGTAATAAATTTTAAAAATATATATAATTCTTTCCTTGTGAATATGAGTGTGATAGGCGTTAGAACTTGTATTATGCCAAGTGTCAATCCTATGTTGTTGATACAACATGTGTAGAAATAGCTGAGTGTGGGACACATATGGTGGTTAAGTGGATATATTCAAGTGTATTCATGTGCTCCAATATGTAAGATCAAAATATGCAAGAAAGTAGTGTTATGTAAAAATGCATAGGAATTGTGCATTAAAGTGTTGTGTAAAGTTGCATAGTAGGGATGGGAAATATGACTTGAGTAACTCTATATTAAAAAAATAATGCAAACCAAAATATTATTATATATTGAGAACAAAATAATTCTCACATGAGTCACATTATATGGTTTAATGGATTGAAAGTTCAATTTTTTATCTCATTTTTATAAAGAAAATAGTCGACACAGATTTATTTTTTTATTTTGAATCACTAGAAAGTGACATATATTCTTCCAGTTTTACAATGGTATAATCTAATGAAATATTAATTTTTTGGTGTATTTTCTATTTTTAATTTAAAAAAATTATTGAAATGTATTTTAAAAAAATAAAAAATTAGCTATTGATAAAATGCTAAAAAATAACGTTACATGGGACATGATCTTTTATATAATAAATTTTATATTTTTTCCTTCAATTTTATTATTATTTATAACTTGAAATTGTAGTGCATGGATTAATTTTCTTACTAGATTTTGATAATATATATTTAAATAAATATTAAAATTTATGTGTACTGAAAACACAACCATTTCAATGCGATGCAACTTTTTTATTAATAATGTATCCAAAATAAAATAAAAAATTATATTGTCTCAATATAGAATCTCTCCTCCAGTGCATCATATTTTTTAATTTAAAAAAAAATAAAATTAAGTATTTTTCTTTATTAGACTATCAACTTTATTTTTTGGTGTTGATAACCTAATTTTAGTAATTTTTTTAAAAAAAAACTATAAACACTAGTTAAAATATTTAAAATGTTGCGTCTTTTAAAAATAAACTTATACATCTATAAAAGGGTATCTTTATTTTTCTCTTAATGTTAACTATATGAGTTGAAGTTGTGAGAAGATCAATTTTTTTAATTTGTTTCATTTTTTTAATAAATTAACATCAAAGTGATGCTAAAAATATATTCAATGGACACTTTTAGTTAAAAAAATTATGGCCTAGATTTAATTTAACTAGAATAAATCTAGCTAGAACATATGTTTGACCAAAATTGAATTTCACTTAGAAATTATTAAATTCATTTGTGTTGATAAGTTGGCTTGATGTGGGACACAAATTTTCACTTTCACCCAAGGACCATAGTTCAAGGGTTTCAAACCATAGTGTGAATTGGGGAAGAATTTCTTCTAAAGATGGAACCATATCGATGGCTATCATAGTGAGTTGTACATATCTATTGTTGATGCTAAATGCATTTTTATAATTGTTAGTGAAGATCTTGGATTCATTAGATAAATCACTAAGATTTATCTACTTCTATTTCTTATGTGCAAGTCATCATAGTCACTAGTACATAGTATAATATATTAAGAGGGGCCACTAGATGGAATCCAAGACATATTTGGAAAATACTATGAATTCTAGAGCTTAGTCTTGATCTATTATAATCTTTTTTGGATGAAAGGTAGAACATCATTCCATGTATATAGATGCACACTATTATAAAGTTAGAGAATATAAACTAGTGTGTGACTCACCATATCATTTCCCCAAATTAGTTTATGGGTGGAAAATTGTAAAATAATATAATTGTGTGCCTAACATTGTATAAAAAGATTCCAAAAAGTGTTGGTGAGTATGATGTTCTAGGGTGCTGCCACAAGAATGGGTTACACTTTCTAAGACATCTAAATTTTTTCCTAAAATCACATATTTTTGGAAAATATAAAGATTTTAGCCTTAAAATATTCCATTTAAATGATTTTAGTTAAAGAGGGTTTGATGAAATCCCCTTGGATAGAACTTCATTAGTTTTAAACCATACCTATAATGGAGTCTTCTCTACACCTATCAAAATGATGATAAAAACCCACTTTTGATTTACCTTTTGGATGATCAAATGAATTCATTTAAAATTTATGTTTTGTAATTATATAGCACTTATTATAAGCTTCCCAAAAAGTATAATTTAAAATATATTTAATTTGATTATTATATTTATTTTTTATTTCTTCTAAATGTAGGTTTTTCAATGAACATCAAGTTCTTTGTTTCACACATACAAAAGAATAAGAAAATAGAGAATTTTTTTTTATAAAAATTACATGTAAACTAGGTATTTATGTCCTTATTCCAACAAAAAAAAGAATAAATTAATTCAAATGCATACAAAAAATTTATATGGTCTGAAGTAAACCTCTATCCAAAAAATTTATAATTACTCTGACTTGGAAAATTAATTAAAAAATTAATATGTAACAAGAAATTATGAAAAAATATCCATTCGCTAGATATTGGTATGAAAAATCTATAGCTTACAAATTAGAATTGTATCGTTTCTATAAAAAATGTTTTGTCATCCAAAGTAAACATCATTTTTAAAAAATATTGTTTGGTAGAAAAAATAAGTAATTAAATGATGCAGGAGCATCCAGTGGTGTAAGGGCAATCTTGCATCACCCAAAAATAGTTAAAATTCAAATTCTCAGTTTTTAGATAGCATGGATACCTTCTACTACAATGAAATTCCCAATTTATGGTTTTATTTCTATTCGGGTTGAAAGATATTGCAGTTTTGAAGTTTCCTGCATTTGGCACCCCACGAAAATCTTCTAAAGTTTATATTTTGAGGCACTTTGTTATGGATTGGCCCTAAAACTTGCCGCACCAAGTACGATTTCAAGCATGTTGTTGACTTTGTGACCTTTCCAACGGTTCAAACGATTCATGAATCGGAGTCCCGGATCAAAAGTTACGGCCCCAGGAAGTTGGTGCACTTTCTAGAAGATACAATTGCAAATGTTCTTTTGAAATTTGAACTTCAAGTTGTAATTTTTCGGCGCCAAACCGCCTAAACTCAAATTTGAATGTTGTTTGGCTCCAAAATAAAGAGGAGCTCTATTTATGGGTGAGTTTCTAATTTTTGGGTAACTTTTTGGGGACAAGCTCGCATATTGCGAAAGGGTGATTCTGTAGCTTTTTGTAACTTGCATGTGTTGTAGAACTTCGGGATTTGAGATCCTCTACATGTAAGAAGCTCCATTTTCTGGAACAATAAAATTATTCTCTTGTTTGTAAGGTTATCAGGTCTTGGGCTGCGACCCTCACCGCGGTATCGAAAGTGAGGTTTTCTTGAGCGTGTGGACAGATCGCCGATCGTGAGGCAGTTCGCACCATGACCGTGGTTGTGGGTCGAGGTCAAGAAAGATGCCTCTAAGAGTGATGCCTGGTAGGCGTGGTGGTGCCAGAGGTGGTCGAGGCGGCAGAGATGCTGGTGGAAGCGATGCACTGGCAGCCCTCCAGAGACAGGTTGATGCGTTACAAGAGCAGTTGAGAAGAGGGTTAAACTTGAGGGAGGAAAGTGATGATGAAAGAGAGGAAGAAGGTTCAGATGTAGAAGAGGAAGAAGAAGCAATTGATCAAGACCAAATGCGGCTAATAAGGGCCATTTCAAGATTGGGAAAGACCTGCAGCGTAAGTCCCCAGCTATTCTCGAAGTTTGAACCTGGAAGAGTTGATCGACTGGATCAACAAACTAGAAGAATATTTTGAGTATGAGGAAATAGAGGACCCAGATCGAGTTAAGTTTGTGAAAATGAAGTTGAAGGGCCATGCTAGTATTTGGTGGAAAGAGGTCTAGTTGGAAAGAAATTGAAGAGTAAAAGTCAAGATCACCAGATGGGATCGTATGGTAGAGAACTCAAGAAGCAGCTCATACCAATGGACTACGAAGTTAGATTTGTTGAAGAAATTGCAAGGGTTGAAGCAAGGAAGTGATCCTGAAAGAATATATTGAATATTTCTTACAAGATAATCACCTAATCCGGGCCACTACTGTAGGCCAATAAGGAGAGAAGGTAGCCCGATATCTTAATGGTTGCGACCTAATCATCTCGTGAGGAGTTAAGCCTCTAGTTAGAATGACCACCATTGAGGATGTGTATCGGCTTGCTCTGGGGTGGAAGAGGTTTGATCAAAAGATTTGATGGGAAAGCAAAAAGGATGAGGAGGTCAAAGTGGAAGGGAAGGGGAAGTTGAAGACCTTCGTGAAGCCTAAATGATGATGAAAAGAAAGTGAAGATGTGGGTACCACCGGCCAAAAGAATGACAATTCACCTCATGATCAAAAATAGTGGTGATCAAAGAGGTAGAGGATGAGGGAGATTTGGACAAGGATCCGAAAGAGTTGGTTTTAGAGGAACATGTTTCCAGTGTGGTGAAGAAGGACATTGAGCCTATGAATGTCCACAACATCAAGGAAGGGTAGAAAAAAGGCTAGAAGGTCATGGAAGGGTTGCACATGTAGATGAGGAGGCCCAATCTAAACATTAAGATGATGTTGAAAAGGGAGAAGCCCTAGTGATTAGGAGAGCCCTGGTGACTGAGGAAAAGGAACCAGAACAAAGGAAGAATCTGTTTTGCACAAGGTGCAAGTGTGAAGGAAAATGTTGTGATCTCATTATTGACGGTGGGAGCACTGATAATCTACTGTCAGAAGAGATGGTCACAAAGTTGAAAATGAAGAGGGAAAGGCACCCACATCCGTATCGGATTGCCTAGCGCAAAGACCACAAAGTTTTGGGTGAATGAGAAGTGCCTAGTAAAGTTCAAGATCTGAGCTACCATGATGAGGTACTCTGCGGATATCATCCCCATGGATGCATGTCACATGTTGTTGGGGAGGCCGTGGTAGTTCGATAGACGAGCTATACATGATGGCCACGCAAACACTTATTCCTTGACAAAGGATGGGGTTCGTCACAAGTTGAAACCCCTGAAGGAGACCTAAGAAAAGGTATGCAGTAGTGCTAGAATTTGTTATGTAGATGGAAGAATATTTTTAGAAGGTATGAAGCATGAGCATGTGTGTTATGCATTGATTCCTAGAGTGAGTAAGGAGGATAGTGAAAAGGTTCCAGAAGAAGTTTCTGGGATGTTGGATGAGTTTCAGGATATTGTTTCTGATAATGTACCTGAGGGTTTACCACCAATAAGGAAGATTCATCAGATTGACTTGACTCCTGAGCTAGTTTTCCAAATAAGGCAGCCATAAAATGACTCCAAATGGTAAAATGAGGAGTTGAATAGACAAGCTAAAGAGCTTGTTGAGAAAGGGTTTGATACAGTGAGAGTTTGAGTCTCATGTATAGTACCCGCGTACTAGCACCAAAGCATACATGGAGTGGAGGATGTGTAGCTGCATTCCCAAGCCATAAAACAAGACAACAATCAAGTACGATTTCGCTTGGCCAAGGATGAATGACTGATGGACTGCTCAAATGAGTGGGAGCTCTGGGCATCTCACAAAGATTGATCTCAAGAGTGGATATTACCAAATCTGGATTTAGAGAGGGAGATGAATGGAAGACTGCTTTCAAGACCAAAGAGGGCCTGTACGAGTGGTTAGTCATGCCTTTTGGGCTAACCAATGCATCGAGCACATTCATGCGGCTCATGAACGAGGTACTAAAAAATTTTCTGGGAAGTTTTGTTATTGTGTATTTAGATGATATTTATTTTTAGTAAGACGTTGGATGAGCATTTGATGCATATTCGGAGAGCCTTTGAGAAGTTAAGAGAATAGAAACTATTGATTAACCTGAAGCAGTGCAGTTTTGTGAAGAGGGAGTTAGTGTACTTGGGGTTTGTTGTCTCAGCAGAAGGTCTCAAGATGGACCCAGAGAAGGTGAAGGTTATTATGGAATGGCCTACCCCAAGAATTGCTACTGAGGTGAGATCTTTCCATGGTTTGGCTAGTTTTTATAGAAAGTTCATTAGAAACTTCAGTAGTATTTGTGGACCCCCGACTGAAACAATGAGAGGGGATAGAAAAGAATTCAAGCGGAGCACTGGAGCAACAAAAAATTTTGAACTATTGAAGCAGAAGGTAACGTGAGCAACCTCGCTCTAGCCCTCCAGATTTCAACAAGGTGTTTTAGGTGGATTGTGATGCCGCTGGTTGTGCCATTGGAGCAAAGGTTGAGCCAAGAAGGTATGCCCATTGCCTACTTCGAAAAGTTAAATGATGCCAAGAGAAAGTATTCTCAGATATGATCGAATTTTATGCAATAGTTTAGGCATTAGCAAATGGAGACATTATTTGCTGCCAAAATGAATTTTTCTATATACTAATCATCAGGCCTTGCAATACCTAAATAGTTGGGGAAAATTAAATCAGAGGCATATGAAATGGGTAGAGTTTTTGCAGAGTTATACCTTTGTTTTGAAACATAGGAGTAGAAAGTCAAATAGGGTTGCAGATTCCTTAAGTAGGAGGCATACATTGATGACAAAGATGCGTGCATTGAAGTGGTTGGATACAATGAACTCAAGACACTGTATGTAGAAGATCCTGATTTTGAAGAGGCTTGGAAAGCTTGCAAGGAACCTGTTACAGTGGAAAGGACAAGGTGGTTGAATTTCATAATCCAGGATGGCATGTTATTTAAGGGAAGTCAATTGTGTATCCTGAGGAGTTCCATGAGGGAGAACCTGATAAAGGAGAAGCATAGTAGAGGAATGGCAGGACATTTTGGTTGGGATAAGACCATTGCCATTATCAGTGAGCATTATTATTGGCCTCCCTGTTTCTGTCACGCTACGTGGATGCAAGCCAGGCCAAAGCCGCGGTGGTATGTGTCAGATGGCTAAAGGAGTGAGCCAGAATATAGACTTATATTAGCCCTTACCTGTACCAGAGAGGCCATGGGAGGATATAAGTATGGACTTTGTTCTTAGTTTTCCAAGGACACAACAAGGGAATGATTCAGTCTTTGTGGTGGTTGATAGGTTTTTGAAGATGGCACATTTCATTCCATGTTAGAAGACCCATGATGCAGTCCACATTGCTGACTTGTTCTTCAAAGAGGTGGTAAGGCTACATGGTCTGCCAAAGAGTATTGTTTCAGATTGTGACACCAAATTTGTGGGGTACTTTTGGAGGACCTTGTGGAAGAAGCTGAAGACATAGCTAAAGTTTAGTTCCGCACACCATCCACAAACAGATGTAAGTAGACAGAGGTTGCTTAAATGCGGGAGTCCGGGTAACTCCATCGAGATGTTTGGTAGGAGATAAACCTGTATGGATGGGACTTGATCTTACCCCCGTGAAAATTTTCTTACAACAATTCTCAATAACAAAGCACCGGTAGATCACCATTCCAGATTGTGTATGAAGGTAGCCCCAGAACAACTCCAGAATTAAGGAAGATAGACCAAGAGAAGAAAATAAGTGTTGAAGCCGAAGATTTTGCAGAACACATCAAGGATATACATGAGAAGGTAAGAGAACATATTAACAAGATGAATATGCAGTATAAGGCTAAGGCAGATCAGAAGAGGAGGTATAAGGAGTTTCAGATTGGTGATGAAGTGATGGTCCATTTGAGGAAAGAAAGGTTTCCAGTGGGAACATAAATTTTGAAGAGGCATGATTCAGGGAATGCATATGAGGTAGAGTTGCCAGATGGATTCAACATTTCCCCTGTGTTCAACATTTTAGATTTGACAGAGTATCATGAAGGTGGCATAGAGGAAGTACGAACGATGGAACAGTGTGGGATTCCAACACCTAATTTAGAAAAGGAGGAGATTGAAGAAATCCTAGATAGTCATGTGGGAAGGAGTACCAGGAACAGGCAGTATGAAGAATATCTAGTGAAATGGAAAGGAAGGCCTATTGAAGATTCATCCTAGTTGCCTAAGGTAGAGGTCTACCGTTTGGGTTTTCCTCCACCATCTAAGACGTGACAGGGTCACTTCTCAAATTACCCTGGGTGTCTGATGCAGGAGCATCTAGTGGTGTAAGGGCAATCTTGCATCACCCAAAAATAGTTAAAATTCAAATTTCTTAGTTTTTAGATGTTTTTACCTTTTTGGATACCCTTTTTGTCATAATGAAATTCCCAATTTATGTTTTTTATTTTCTATTCCTGGGTTGAAAGATATTGCAGTCTTAGTTTCCTAGATTTGCACCTGAAAATCTTCCAGGTTAGATTTGAGGCACTTAGAGTTCCTGGATCAGCCCAAAAACTTGCCAAAATTGGAGTAGCTAATTTCAAGTGCGTTGTTGACTTTGAGACCTTTCCAACGGTTCAAACGGTTAGCGAATCAGAGTCTTGGATCAAAAGTTATGGCCCCGGGAAGTTGGCACACTTTCTAGAAGATACAATTGCAAGTGTTCTTTTGAAATTTCAACTTCAAGTTGTAATTTTTTTGCGCCAAACCGCCTAAACTCAAATTTGAATGTTGTTTTGGCTCCAAACTATAGAGGATCCCTATTTATGGGTAGGTTTGTAATTTTTTTGGGCAACTTTTTTGGGGGACAAGCTCGCATATTGCGAAAGGGTTATTCTATAGCTTTCTGTAACTTGCATGTGCTGTAGAGCTTGGGGATTTGAGATTCTTTGCATGTAAGAAGCTCCATTTTCTGAATAATAAAATTATTCTCTTGTTTGTTGGTTATTTTCTAAGTCTCGAGTAGCACCCTCATCATTAAAAAATAAATAAAGGATTTACAATTTATTTTTATTTTTATTTTTAAAATATAATTAGAATATGCACACAAAATCTCACAAATCACTAGTTTTTTTCATCTTCAAATTATTAATGGTTTAGCTGCTATAGGTGTAAGAAAGTGAAGATCTGGTGAAAAATGTTGATTTCAATGTCAACTTTGGCCAAAAAGTGTAACCCATTAATCTAATTAGAGAGAATGGAGGTAAAAATATGTTGAAGTAATGGTACAATTATTGAAAAAGATGCAAATAATTTATAACACTATGATGATCTTCATACAAGTCACCAAAATGAACATTTTAGAGAATTTATCAAGCCCAACAAATATAGATTCATTTTTCCTTTTGATTGTTGATAGACAATTAAGAAAACCCATGTTATTTAATTCCTAAGGGCATTTAGGTAATGCGAAATTGATATAATGTAATAGATATAATTTTCACAAGATAAAAATAAATTAATGTTCAAATACTTAGTAGTAAAAGAGGAATGACTTGTAAATACTTTATAACTTCTTAATCCATTGCAAGGGGGTAACCTCCAAAATTCTTCAACATCAATGCAATTTAGAATCTAATAATAAAAAACTAATCACTAACTCCTATATAGATTGTTCTTATGCCTTGGATGTCAGGTAATATAATATAACTACCTATACAAGATTATAAATGGTCATTTAGCTTAAATAAAACAAAAATAGTACTTAATGCTAATGATCCTTGGATGATTTTACAAGAATTCTTCAACCTCCCATGTTACATCACCACTTTCTAGACTCTCCTACTTGATTAAATATTCTTTTGTAAGAATGTTTCATCTTCCCATGTTACATCTCTCTCTACTATATTGATTCTTCTACTTGATCAAATACTCTATAATCATCTTCATCCATAGCTTTCTAGTGCCTATTTAAAGGATTTCCTCATATTCCATAATAATTTTTCTCTTAATAAACCTCTATTAATTATATTTAAGTTAAAATTATCTATCCAATAACCTTCTTAAAGTATGTATTTTTGTTAACTTAGTTATCTCCAATTTGTAAGAATCATTGCTAATATTTTTTTAATAAAAAGAGGTTAAAAAATTTATTGAACCAAGAAAGTAGTACAAAGATAGAAAGTACAACCAACCCACTAGGGGTCAAAATCCTACAATAGAGCCATCAAGAAACTCCCCAGAAACATCTCATATCTTCCATAACTAGATCCTCTAGCTCCTATGAAATATTCTCAAGAAGACAACCCTAATCTTCCACGTTCCAATTTCCCATCTGCTCCGATGCCCATTTGGCTAAGTCATTAGCCACCTTATTCCACTCTCGAGGGATATGGTAGAAGGTGATAGAGTCTTGGAATCCACCCAAAGAGATGATCTATCTAACCACCATGACCAACTGCCGATTCACCTTCTCTAATTGGTGCTTATTCAACAAGTCAATCATAATCTAAGAATCAAACTCACAAATTATCCTTCTCTAATCAAGAGCACAAGCCCTTTCCAAAGCCAAAATAATAGCCAATTCCTCCATAAATTGTTAGAGTGTTGACCTCTATACTCTAAGAATAACTCCACCACTTTATAACTATCTCTACCAATGCCACCAACCCAAACATGACTAGGATTAACTCTTGAAGACCCATCATTATTAATCTTCAACACCCCAAGTGGAGTTGATCTCTAATGGCCATCTCTATGAATCTTCCCTCTAGCACTGTAATAAATACCATACCTAGTCCCACCTCTATCATAAGATGAAATCCCCAAGCTCTAAACCACTCCCATATAGCCAAGGTCCATGAGGACCAAAAGATCACACTTGGCAACCAAAGTAACTTGGAGAACCCCCAAAATTCTCATCCAAACTTGTCGCACCTGAAGCTTCTTATCCAGAAAGATCTTCTGGTTGTGCTCCAACCAAATATTCTAGATAATCAAGTTGGGACCAATTTTCCAAGCTATCTAGAGGAAAGAAGACTTAGCAGGAGAGTTCCCCAACATAAGCCAAAAATCAAGTAAAGAAGAAGTGTGCCTACACAATTTATTCTAAAATTCCCATGAAAAATTGAAAATCACCCTAACATAAGAGTACTGGAAAAATAGATGAGAAGTGTTTTCATCACTATTAGAGCACAAGATACAAATAGAGGGGCCTTGAAAAATGTACTCCCAAAGATTCTCCTAGGTTAGGTATCTATTATAAATCACAAGCTAAAAGAAGAAATTGCACTTGGTCCAAGAGAATTTATTCCAAATTTTTTTCCAACAAGGGACCCCTGTACATCAAAAAATATATTTATCTAACATGATGCAGGAGCATCCAGTGGTGTAAGGGAAATCTTGCATCACCCAAAAATAGTTAAATTTTAAGTTTATCATTTTTTAGATTTTTTTACATTTTTGGATACCCTTTTCGTCATAATAAAATTCCCAATTTACGGTTTTTATTTTCTATTCATAGGTTGAAAGATATTGTAGTTTTAGTTTCCCAGATTTGCACCTGAAAATCTTCTGAGTTGGATTTGAGGCACTTAGAGCTTCTGAAATGTCCCCGAAACCTGCCAAAATTGGTGTGGCTGATTTTGAGCACATTCTTGACTTTGAGACCTTTCCAACAGTTCAAACGGTTCGCGAATCGGAGCCCCGAATCAAAAGTTATGGCCCCGGGAAGTTGGCGCACTTTCTAGAAGATACAATTGCAAATGTTCTTTTGAAATTTCAACTTCAAGTTGTAATTTTTTAGTGCCAAACTGCCTAAACTCAAATTTTAATGTTTTTTTGGTTCCAAACTAAAGAGGAGCTCTATTTATGGGTGGGTTTCTAGTATTTTTGGGTAACTTTTTGGGGACAAGCTCGCCTATTGTGAAAGGGTTATTTTGTAGCTTTCTGTAGCTTGCATGTGTTGTAGAACTTGGGGATTTGAGATCCTCTACATGTAAGAAGCTCCATTTTCTGAATAATCAAATTATTCTCTTGTTTGTGAGTTATTTTTTTGTGTCTCGAGTTGCGCCCTCATCAAGTGGTATCAGTGGGTTTTCTTGGCGTGTGGGCCGGATCGCCCGATGCGTGAAGCGATTCAGGCGAGGGTGGGGTTGGTTCAAGGTCAAGAAAAGATGCCTCAGAGTGATGCCCTAGTAAGTGGAGGTGCGAGAGTGGTCAAAGTCGGTCCAGAGATCTTTGAGGTGGAAGAGATGCAGCGGCAGCCCTCGAGTGAGTTGATCGCGTTACAAAGTAGAGTTAAAGAGAAAAGAGGTTAAGCGAGGAGGAAAAGTGAAAGGATGAAGGAGGAAAGAAGGTTCAAGTAGCAGAAAGAGGAAGAAGAAGCAATTGATCAAGACCAAATGCTAATAGGGCCATTTCAGATGCGGGGAAAAGACCAGACAAAGTCTGATTGTGCAGGTATGAACCGGGAAAGAGTTGATTGATTGGATCAAAGAGCTAGAAGAATATTTTGAATATGAGGAAATAGAGGACGGTGGGTTAAGTTTACAAAAATATGAAGGCGAAGGGCAATACCCGTTGTTGAGTGGAAGAGTCCGGTTAGGGCGAAGAAGGAAAAGTCAAGATCACGGATGGGGATGCATGGTAGAGAAAACTGGGGAAGCAATTCATGCAGGTGGACTCGAGTTAAAGATATTGAAAAGTACAAGAGGTTCTGAAAGAAACAAATCGTGAAAGAATATAAAGATTTTCACAAGATAATCATCGAATAGGTGACAGGCCAATAAGAAGAAGGTAGCCCGATATATTAATGGGTTACGACCGAGCATTCATGAGAAGTTAAGCCTAGTCAGAATGACCACCATTGAGGATGTGTATCAGTTTGCTCTGAAGGTGGAAGAGAAGCTAAACAAAAAGAATCAATAGCAAAAACAAAAGGATGAGAGATCCAAAAGCGGAAGGGGCAATGGAAGACCTTCAAGAGCTGAAATGATGATGAAAAGAAAAGTGAAGATGTGGGTACCAGCCGAAGCCAAAGGAATGACAACTTCTACCACCCTCATGATCAAAACAGTGGTGATCAAAGAGGTAGAGGATGAGGGAGATATGGACAAGGATCTGGAAGAGGTGGTTTCAAAGGAATGTGTTTCTAATGTGGTGAAGAAGAGCATCGAGCCTATGAATGTCCACAACACTAAGGAAGGGCAGACAAAAGGCCAGAAGGTCATGGAAGGGTTGTGCATACAGATGAGGAGGCCCAATATGAACATTTAGATGATGCTAAAAGGGGAGAAACCCTACTGATTAGGAGAGCCCTAGTGACTGAAGAAAAGGAACCAGAACAGAGGAAGAATCTGTTTCGCACAAGGTGCAAGTGTGAAGGAAAATGTTGTGATGTCATTATTGACAGTGGGAGCACCGATAATCTAGTGTCAGAGGAGATGGTCACAAAGTTGAAGCTGAAGAGGAAAAGGAACCCGCATCTATATTGGATTGCCTAGTTGCAGAAAGACCACAAAGTTTTGGTCAATGAGCAGTGCCTAGTAAAGTTCAAGATCGGGAGCTACCATGATGAGGTGCTCTATGATATCATCCCCATGGATGCATGTCACATGTTGCTGGGGAGGTTGTGGCAGTTCGATAGGTGAGCTATACATGATGGCCATGCAAACACTTATTCCTTGACAAAGGATGGGGTTCGTCACAAGTTGAAACCCCTAAAAGAGACCAAAGAAAAGGTATGCAGTAGTGCTAGAATTTGTTATGTAGATGGAAGAAATTTTTTAGAAGGTATAAAGCATGAGCATGTGTGTTGTGTATTGATTCATAGAGTGAGTAATGAGGATAGTGAGAGGGTTCTAGAAGAAGTTTCTGGGATGTTGGATGAGTTTCAGGATATTGTTTTTGATAATATACCTGAGGGTTTACCGCCAATAAGGAAGATCAGTCATCAGATTGACTTGATTCCTGGAGTGAGTTTGCCAAATAAGGCAGCTCATAGAATGACTC
>VDFB02147471.1:0-41817 GCA_007258455.2 Sequoia sempervirens | reverse complement strand
GAAGATGAAACATTCTTACAAAAGAATATTTAATCAAGTAGGAGAGTCTAGAAAGTGGTGATGTAACATGGGAGGTTGAAGAATTCTTGTAAAATCATCCAAGGATCATTAGCATTAAGTACTATTTTTGTTTTATTTAAGCTAAATGACCATTTATAATCTTGTATAGGTAGTTATATTATATTACCTGACATCCAAGGCATAAGAACAATCTATATAGGAGTTAGTGATTAGTTTTTTATTATTAGATTCTAAATTGCATTGATGTTGAAGAATTTTGGAGGTTACCCCCTTGCAATGGATTAAGAAGTTATAAAGTATTTACAAGTCATTCCTCTTTTACTACTAAGTATTTGAACATTAATTTATTTTTATCTTGTGAAAATTATATCTATTACATTATATCAATTTCGCATTACCTAAATGCCCTTAGGAATTAAATAACATGGGTTTTCTTAATTGTCTATCAACAATCAAAAGGAAAAATGAATCTATATTTGTTGGGCTTGATAAATTCTCTAAAATGTTCATTTTGGTGACTTGTATGAAGATCATCATAGTGTTATAAATTATTTGCATCTTTTTCAATAATTGTACCATTACTTCAACATATTTTTACCTCCATTCTCTCTAATTAGATTAATGGGTTACACTTTTTGGCCAAAGTTGACATTGAAATCAACATTTTTCACCAGATCTTCACTTTCTTACACCTATAGCAGCTAAACCATTAATAATTTGAAGATGAAAAAAACTAGTGATTTGTGAGATTTTGTGTGCATATTCTAATTATATTTTAAAAATAAAAATAAAAATAAATTGTAAATCCTTTATTTATTTTTTAATGATGAGGGTGCTACTCGAGACTTAGAAAATAACCAACAAACAAGAGAATAATTTTATTATTCAGAAAATGGAGCTTCTTACATGCAAAGAATCTCAAATCCCCAAGCTCTACAGCACATGCAAGTTACAGAAAGCTATAGAATAACCCTTTCGCAATATGCGAGCTTGTCCCCCAAAAAAGTTGCCCAAAAAAATTACAAACCTACCCATAAATAGGGATCCTCTATAGTTTGGAGCCAAAACAACATTCAAATTTGAGTTTAGGCGGTTTGGCGCAAAAAAATTACAACTTGAAGTTGAAATTTCAAAAGAACACTTGCAATTGTATCTTCTAGAAAGTGTGCCAACTTCCCGGGGCCATAACTTTTGATCCAAGACTCTGATTCGCTAACCGTTTGAACCGTTGGAAAGGTCTCAAAGTCAACAACGCACTTGAAATTAGCTACTCCAATTTTGGCAAGTTTTTGGGCTGATCCAGGAACTCTAAGTGCCTCAAATCTAACCTGGAAGATTTTCAGGTGCAAATCTAGGAAACTAAGACTGCAATATCTTTCAACCCAGGAATAGAAAATAAAAAACATAAATTGGGAATTTCATTATGACAAAAAGGGTATCCAAAAAGGTAAAAACATCTAAAAACTAAGAAATTTGAATTTTAACTATTTTTGGGTGATGCAAGATTGCCCTTACACCACTAGATGCTCCTGCATCAGACACCCAGGGTAATTTGAGAAGTGACCCTGTCACGTCTTAGATGGTGGAGGAAAACCCAAACGGTAGACCTCTACCTTAGGCAACTAGGATGAATCTTCAATAGGCCTTCCTTTCCATTTCACTAGATATTCTTCATACTGCCTGTTCCTGGTACTCCTTCCCACATGACTATCTAGGATTTCTTCAATCTCCTCCTTTTCTAAATTAGGTGTTGGAATCCCACACTGTTCCATCGTTCGTACTTCCTCTATGCCACCTTCATGATACTCTGTCAAATCTAAAATGTTGAACACAGGGGAAATGTTGAATCCATCTGGCAACTCTACCTCATATGCATTCCCTGAATCATGCCTCTTCAAAATTTTATAGGGACCGAACTTCATCTTCAATTTGTTATATGTTCCACTCGGAAATTTTCTTCTCAAAATGGACCATCACTTCATCACCAATCAAACTCCTTATATACCTCCTCCTCTCTTTTGATTTTTCTAGCCTTTTATACTGCATATTACATTACATCTTTAATATGTTCTCTACCTTTTTCTGTATATCCTTGATGTGTTCTGCAAAATCTTCGGCTTCAACACTTATTTTCTTCTCTTGGTCTATCTTCCTCAATTCTAGAGCTGTTATGGGGCTACCTCCATACACAATCTAGAATGGTGATCTACCAGTGCTTCTGTTGACAGAATTATTGTAAGAAAATTCTGCTTGGGGTAAGATCAAGTCTCATCCCTTGGGTTTATCTCCTACCAAACATCTCAGTAGGTTACCCAGACTCCTGTTAACAACCTCTATCTACCCATCTGTTTGTGGATGGTGTGCAGAACTGAACTTCAACTCTGTCTTCAACTTCTTCCACAAGGTCCTCCAGAAGTACCCCACAAATTTGGTGTCCCCATCTGAAACAATACTTTTGGTAGACCACATGTAGCCTCACCACCTCTTTGAAGAACAAGTCAGCAATGTGGACTGCATCATGGGTCTTCTGACATGGAATGAAATGTGTCATCTTTGAAAACCTATCAACCACCACAAAGACAGAATCATTCCCTCGTTGTGTCCTTGGAAAACTAAGAACAAAGTCCATACTTATATCCTCCTATGGCCTCTCTAGTACAGGTAAGGGCTGATATAAGCCTGTATTCTGGCTCACTCCTTTAGCCATCTGACATACCCTACAACTTTGTGCAAACTTCTTCACATCCTATGACAACTGAGGCCAATAATAATGCTCACTGATAATGGCAATGGTCTTATCCCGACCAAAATGTCCTACCATTCCTCTACTATGCTTCTCCTTTATCAGGTTCTCTCTCATGGAACTCCTCAGGATACACAATTGACTTCCCTTAAATAACATGCCATCTTGGATTATGAAATTCAACCACCTTGTCCTATCCACTGTAATAGGTTCCTTGCAAGCTTTCCAAGCCTCTTCAAAATAAAGATCTTCTGCATACAGTGTCTTGAGTTCATTGTATCCAACCACTTCAATCTGCATCTTTGTCATCAATTTATGCCTCCTACTTAAGGAATCTGTAACCCTATTTGACTTCCCACTCCTATGTTTCAAAACAAAGGTATAACTAGGAAAAAACTCTACCCATTTCATATGCCTCTGATTTAATTTTCCCTAACTATTTAGGTACTGCAAGGCCTGATTATCAGTATATAGAACAAATTCCTTTGGCAACAAATAATTTCTCCATTTCTTTAATGCTTGAACTATTGCATAAAATTCCTGATCATAAACAAAATACTTTCTCTTGGTATCATTTAACTTTTCATTGAAATAGGCAATGGGCTTACCTTCTTGGCTCAACACTGCTCTAATGGCACAACCACTGGCATCACAATCCACCTGAAACACCTTGTTGAAATCTGGGAGGGCTAGAATAGGTTGCTCTCTGCTTCAATAGTTCAAAACTCTTTGCCACTCTAGTGCTCCACTTGAATTCTTTTCTATCCCCTCTCATTGTTTCAGTCAGGTGTCCACAAATACTACTAAAGTTTCTAATGAACTTTCATTAAAAATTATCCAAACCATGGAAACATCTCACCTCGGTAGCAGTTCTTGGGGTAGGCCATTCTAGAATATCCTTCACCTTCTCTAGGTCCATCTTGAGACCTTCTGCTGAGACAAAAAACCCCAGGCACACTAACTCCCTCTTCACAAAACTGCACTTCTTCAAATTAATCAACAATTTCTACTCTCTTAACTTCTCAAAGGCTCTCCAAATATGCATTAGATGCTCATCCAATTTCTTACTAAAAATCAAAATATCATCTAAATACACAATAACAAAACTTCCCAGAAATTTTTTTAGTACCTCATTCATGAGCTACATGAATGTGCTCGGTGCATTGGTTAGCCGAAAAGGCTTGACTAACCACTCATACAGGCCCTCTTTGGTCTTGAAGGTAGTCTTCCATTCATCTCCCTCTCTAATCCAGATTTGGTAATATCCACTCTTCAGATCAATCTTTGTGAAGTACTGAGCTCGACTCATTTGAACAGTCCATCAGGTCATTCATCCTTGGCAAGGGAAATCTGTACTTGATTGTTATCTTGTTTATGGCTTGGGAATCTGTACACATCCTCCACTCCCCATCTTTCTTTGGTGCTAGTACTGCAGGTACTGTACATGGACTCAAACTCTCATGTATCAAACCCTTTCTCAACAACTCTTCAACTTGTCTATTCAACTCCTCATTTGCTGCTGGAGTCATTTTATGAGCTGCCTTATTTGGAAAATTGGCTACAAGAGTCAAGTCAATCTGATGACTGATTTTCCTTATTGGTGGTAAACCCTCAGATACATTATCAGAAACAATATCTTGAAACTCATCCAAAATCCCAAAAACTTCTTCTGGAACCTTTTCACTATCCTCCTTACTCACTCTAGGAATCAATGCGTAACACACACGCTCATGCTTCATACATTCTAAAAATTTTCTTCCATCTACATAACAAATTCTAGCACTACTGCATACCTTTTCTTCGGTCTCCTTCAGGGGTTTCAACTTGTGATGAACCCCATCCTTTGTCAAGAAATAAGTGTTTGCATGGCCATCATGTATAGCTCATCTATCGAACTACCATAGCCTCCCCAACAACATGTGACATGCATCCATGGGGATGATATCACAGAGTACCTCATCATGGTAGCTCCTGATCTTGAACTTTACTAGGCACTACTCATTGACCAAAACTTTGTGGTCTTTCTGCAACCAGGCAACTCGATATGGATGTGGGTGCCTTTCCCTCTTCAGCTTCAACTTTGTGACCATCTCTTATGACACTAGATTATCAGTGCTTCCACCGTCAATAATGACATCACAACATTTTCCTTCACACTTGCACCTTGTGCTAAGCAGATTCTTCCTCTGTTCTGGTTCTTTTTCCTTTGTCACCAGGGCTCTCCTAATCACTAGGGCTTCTCCCCTTTCAGCATCATCTGAATGTTTAGATTGGGCCTCCTCATCTACATGCGCAACCCTTCCACGAATTCTGCCCTTATCGTTCTTCCTTGATGGACATTCATAGGCTCAATGCCCTTCACACACTAATCGCCTTTGAAAACATTCTCCGCATCCTTTCCATATCTCCTCATCCTCACCCTTTGATCACCAATCGCTTTGATCAATGGCTGTAGAAGTTGTCATTCTTTTGGCTTTGGCTGGTACCCACATCTTCACTTTTCTTTTCATCATCATTTCGGCTTCCTGAAGGTCTTCCACTTCCCCTTCCCCTTCCACTTTGACATCCTCATCCTTTTTGCTTGCCATCAAATCTTTTGTTCAGCTTCTCTTCCACCTTCAGAGCAAACTGGTACACATCCTCAATGGTGGTCATTCTGACTAGGCTTAACTCCTCCTGAATGGTCAGTCATAACCCATTAAGATATCGGGCTACCTTCTCCTGATTGGCCTCTGTGTGGCCCATTCTGATGATTATCTTGTAAAAATATTCAATATATTCTTTCATAGATCTGCTTCCTTGCTTCAACGGTTGCAATTTCTTCAACAAATCTAACTCATAGTCCATTGGTATGAACTACTTCTTCAGTTTCTCTACCATGCGATCCCATCTGGTGATATTTCCTTTTCCTCTTTAATTTCTTTCCAACTGGACCTCTTTCCACCAAATACTGGCATGGCCCTTTAGCTTCATTTTCGTAAACTTAACTCGATCTGGGTCATCTATTTTCTCATACTCAAAATATTCTTCTAGTTTGTTGATCCAGTTGATCAACTCTTCCAGGTTCAGACTTCCGGAATAACTGGGGACTTCTGCTCTAGGTCTTTTCCTGATCTTCGAAATGGCCCTTATTAGCCACATTTGGTCTTGATCAATTGCTTCTTCTTCCTCTTATGCATTTGAACCTTCTTCCTCTCCATCATCACTTTCCTCCCTCAAGTTTAACCCTCTCCTCAACTGCTCTTGCAACACATCAATCTGTCTTTGGAGGGTTACTAGTGCATCTCTTCCACCAGTATTTCTGCCGCCTCGACCACCTTTAGCACCACCACACCTACCAAGCATCACTCTTTGAGGCATATTTCTTGACCTCGACCCACAACCACGGTCCTGGTGTGAACTACCTCACGATCGGCAATCTGTCCACACGCTCAAGAAAACCTCGCTCTGATACCACTTGATGAGGGTGCAACCCAAGAATTACAAAATAACCCACAAACAAGAGAATAATTTTATTGTTCAGAAAATGGAGCTTCTTACATGTAGAATATCTCAAATCCCCAAGCTCTATAGCACATGCAAGTTACAGAAAGCTACATAATAACCCTTTCACAATATGCAAGCTTGTCCCCTAAAAAAGTTGCCCAAAAAAATTAGAAACCCACCCATAAATAGGGCTTCTCTATAGTTTGGAGCCAAAACAACATTAAAATTTTAGTTTAGGCGGTTTGGCGCCAAAAAATTACAACTTGAAGTTCAAATTTCAAAAGAACATTTGCAATTGTATCTTCTAGAAAGTGTGCCAACTTCCCGGGGCCATAACTTTTGATCCATGACTCCAATTCGCAAACCATTTGAACTATTGGAAAGGTATTGAAGTCAACAACATGCTTGAAATCTGCTATGCCAATTTTGGCAAGTTTTCGGGGCCAATCCCAGAACTCTAAGTGCCTCAAATCTAACCTAGAAGATTTTCAGGTGCAAATCTGGGAAACTAAAACTGCACTATCTTTCAACCCAGGAATAGAAAATAAAAACCATAAATTGGGAATTTCATTATGACGAAAAGGGTATCCAAAAAAGTAAAAAATATCTAAAAACTAAGAAATTTGAATTTTAACTATTTTTGGGTGATGCAAGATTGCCCTTACACCACTGGATGCTCCTGCATCATTTAATTACTTATTTTTTCTACCAAACAATATTTTTTAAAAATGATGTTTACTTTGGATGACAAAACATTTTTTATAGAAACGATACAATTCTAATTTGTAAGCTATAGATTTTTCATACCAATATCTAGCGAATGGATATTTTTTCATAATTTCTTGTTACATATTAATTTTTTAATTAATTTTCCAAGTCAGAGTAATTATAAATTTTTTGGATAGAGGTTTACTTCAGACCATATAAATTTTTTGTATGCATTTGAATTAATTTATTCTTTTTTTTGTTGGAATAAGGACATAAATACCTAGTTTACATGTAATTTTTATAAAAAAAAATTCTCTATTTTCTTATTCTTTTGTATGTGTGAAACAAAGAACTTGATGTTCATTGAAAAACCTACATTTAGAAGAAATAAAAAATAAATATAATAATCAAATTAAATATATTTTAAATTATACTTTTTGGGAAGCTTATAATAAGTGCTATATAATTACAAAACATAAATTTTAAATGAATTCATTTGATCATCCAAAAGGTAAATCAAAAGTGGGTTTTTATCATCATTTTGATAGGTGTAGAGAAGACTCCATTATAGGTATGGTTTAAAACTAATGAAGTTCTATCCAAGGGGATTTCATCAAACCCTCTTTAACTAAAATCATTTAAATGGAATATTTTAAGGCTAAAATCTTTATATTTTCCAAAAATATGTGATTTTAGGAAAAAATTTAGATGTCTTAGAAAGTGTAACCCATTCTTGTGGCAGCACCCTAGAACATCATACTCACCAACACTTTTTGGAATCTTTTTATACAATGTTAGGCACACAATTATATTATTTTACAATTTTCCACCCATAAACTAATTTGGGGAAATGATATGGTGAGTCACACACTAGTTTATATTCTCTAACTTTATAATAGTGTGCATCTATATACATGGAATGATGTTCTACCTTTCATCCAAAAAAGATTATAATAGATCAAGACTAAGCTCTAGAATTCATAGTATTTTCCAAATATGTCTTGGATTCCATCTAGTGGCCCCTCTTAATATATTATACTATGTACTAGTGACTATGATGACTTGCACATAAGAAATAGAAGTAGATAAATCTTAGTGATTTATCTAATGAATCCAAGATCTTCACTAACAATTATAAAAATGCATTTAGCATCAACAATAGATATGTACAACTCACTATGATAGCCATCGATATGGTTCCATCTTTAGAAGAAATTCTTCCCCAATTCACACTATGGTTTGAAACCCTTGAACTATGGTCCTTGGGTGAAAGTGAAAATTTGTGTCCCACATCAAGCCAACTTATCAACACAAATGAATTTAATAATTTCTAAGTGAAATTCAATTTTGGTCAAACATATGTTCTAGCTAGATTTATTCTAGTTAAATTAAATCTAGGCCATAATTTTTTTAACTAAAAGTGTCCATTGAATATATTTTTAGCATCACTTTGATGTTAATTTATTAAAAAAATGAAACAAATTAAAAAAATTGATCTTCTCACAACTTCAACTCATATAGTTAACATTAAGAGAAAAATAAAGATACCCTTTTATAGATGTATAAGTTTATTTTTAAAAGACGCAACATTTTAAATATTTTAACTAGTGTTTATAGTTTTTTTTTAAAAAAATTACTAAAATTAGGTTATCAACACCAAAAAATAAAGTTGATAGTCTAATAAAGAAAAATACTTAATTTTATTTTTTTTTAAATTAAAAAATATGATGCACTGGAGGAGAGATTCTATATTGAGACAATATAATTTTTTATTTTATTTTGGATACATTATTAATAAAAAAGTTGCATCGCATTGAAATGGTTGTGTTTTCAGTACACATAAATTTTAATATTTATTTAAATATATATTATCAAAATCTAGTAAGAAAATTAATCCATGCACTACAATTTCAAGTTATAAATAATAATAAAATTGAAGGAAAAAATATAAAATTTATTATATAAAAGATCATGTCCCATGTAACGTTATTTTTTAGCATTTTATCAATAGCTAATTTTTTATTTTTTTAAAATACATTTCAATAATTTTTTTAAATTAAAAATAGAAAATACACCAAAAAATTAATATTTCATTAGATTATACCATTGTAAAACTGGAAGAATATATGTCACTTTCTAGTGATTCAAAATAAAAAAATAAATCTGTGTCGACTATTTTCTTTATAAAAATGAGATAAAAAATTGAACTTTCAATCCATTAAACCATATAATGTGACTCATGTGAGAATTATTTTGTTCTCAATATATAATAATATTTTGGTTTGCATTATTTTTTTAATATAGAGTTACTCAAGTCATATTTCCCATCCCTACTATGCAACTTTACACAACACTTTAATGCACAATTCCTATGCATTTTTACATAACACTACTTTCTTGCATATTTTGATCTTACATATTGGAGCACATGAATACACTTGAATATATCCACTTAACCACCATATGTGTCCCACACTCAGCTATTTCTACACATGTTGTATCAACAACATAGGATTGACACTTGGCATAATACAAGTTCTAACGCCTATCACACTCATATTCACAAGGAAAGAATTATATATATTTTTAAAATTTATTACCATATTTTTATCAACATATTTTATGGCCCTTGTATATTAATAAATATCTATGGACAATGATTTTGGATTACCCAAAGTTGCCTCTAACTCTTCTAGGTTTTTCACCTAAAAGCAGAGAAATGGGCTCGAAATGCTAATTTCTATGCTCAAGATTAATGTAAAGAGGATGGCATATGTCTAATTTACGATGTATAAATGTAATAAATTGAAATAAATATTACTTATTGATGCTAGATCTAAGAAATATGAAGTGTTGGAAAACACATTGTGATATGGAAACATGTGATAAATGACCTAGAAATGTAAGTAAATGATGAAATAACTGAATAGAACTGGAGAGGTGTAGCTGGAATCTGAAATCTAATGTGGAGAGATTCTAGAATCCTAAAAATTTGACTGAAAATGTTGAGTGGGACACTTACGCCACTCATGCTAGGTTGGGTTACTTAGTCCCAAATCTGGAAAAACTACTCACAAACCTATTTCGGCCAAATGGGTATTCAAATCTACAAAAACCTCTGAAAAATAGGTCCAGTGAGACTAAGTCAATATTGTTGTTGAATTAGTCCACTTCTAAATTTTTGAAATTTCGGAAGTGGAAACGGAAGCCCTCGGTGTGCACTTTTGTTCCCTACAAGTGTTGACTTCTAAAATTCTGATTTTCAAGCCTAAAAGTGACTTTTAGTTGATGTTTTGGATTTTCAAGCAATGAGAGGTATTCAACAAGTTTTCAACCTAGTCATCAATGATCTTCAAACCCTCAAAGTGTCTAAATCTTCAAACACACAATGAAAGAGAAATAAATGGTGAATGTTAGGGCATGGGGGTTTTCCTTGGTCAAACCCCTTTTTAGGAAATTAAACTGAATGAAGAAAGAATGTATTAAAGCATGAAACAATGGAGTTAGACACTTTCCCTGATAATTTATCTTGAATATCTGCAACAAAAACATGAAGAATTTTCCCTTAAATGCCTTAGGAAGCTATCTTGATGTCTTGGAAGGATGAAACCTTAGCTTGCTTGACTTGAGAACATGATGAGTGATGAATGAATGATGATGATATCTAAATTCGGTCAAATGAGAGGGAAAACCTTATACTTATACACAATTATGCCCTAATTCCTAAAAATACCTCATCACAGGCCGACCGTAGGCCTTAAGGAATAAAAACCCAAAAGAAATTTAAATTTATTTTAAGTTTTGAGCCAAATAGGACTAAGTCGCCACCAATAGTGACTTAGTCCACTTGGGCATTTTTATGTGGATTTCAAGAATTGTGATAATTTAAATAATGTTTATCGGGTTCTTCAACAAGACACCTAAGTAAGGCTTGTAAGTGTATAAATGGGCCATTTAAAGCATAAGAAATGTGTAAATATTGATAAGCCTAGTAAAGTGTGAAAGTTTGTTATAAGACTTTACAACACTTTGAAATAGGTCTCTATAAGGTTATATATGTGAATTATGACATTATGGTCTTAGAAAAGTGTGTAGATGTGTTACAACACCTTTACAAGACATCAATAAATGTATTTTATTTAATTTTCAAGGGCCCAAGACCTAATGTGGATGTGTAAAACACCTCACAACACTAAATCAAGGCGTTATTAAGTCCAATTTGTCATCAATTATTCCCATAACAAGTAAAGTATACACTTTTTGGTGACACATTAAGCCCCCACTTTAGTGAGAGGGTGAGCTTGCTTCAAACTCATGCTAAAGTAGACATTCAAAAGGAGTCCAATCATACCAATGTGGATGGAAAAGGATGAGAAAGATCAAAGGAGGTTGCACAAGCCCTTAGGATCCAAGATCCTAAGTCAAGCCAACATTAGTTCAAAGGGACACAAGTAAGGTGAATAAAATTTGTAGCAAGATAAGATACATGATCATACAATGGAATGGAATAGAAGGAAGATAAAAGAAAGAATAAAATGGTGGATCAAGATTTAACCATTTGTCCATAACATTGTAGATTAGATCTAGGCTGTTGTCTGGAAAAATAATATGCATACTCACTCTAGGGTGATGGAACTCATGGTTGTCTGCTGGGTGAGAAAGCCCAAGTATACTCACTCTAGGGCCATAGAACTTCTAGTTGTCCATGGGGTGAGAAATCCCTATAAGGTGGCTATGGGGAAAATTCATGCCTTGGAATGGGCTTCCCAACTCAACCATACTAAAGTTATACCTCCTGATAACCTTAATAAGGAACCACAATAAAAATGATTTTTGAGCTCTATGAGGTAAGCAAAACTTTGTTTGCTTGACACTCATAGACAAACAAGATGGGACCACAGGCATGCAAGTTTTGTTATGAAAGGTGGCCATATAACAATGTAAAATAGTGCAAGGAATGTTCAAAGGAATTTTGCTTAGTTCTTGCAAAGTCTCATTTTGGAGAATATTGTGCCTAATGCTTCCAAGAGAGGATAAGTGCAAATGGTATCATCTTGTTTCTAAGAGAGGACAAGTGCAAGGTCTCATCTTGGGAAACATTGTACCTAATTTTTACAAGAGAGGACATCGCACAATGAAATGTGATTGTCGAGGTATGCCCCCACTTTAAAGCAGTTGCTAACACCATTACTATGAGAAATTACTTTAAAGAAGAAGAAGATATGAGAGCTTACTGGGAAAGCCCTATGCCAAGCCATATGTTTCTGATAAGCTACATCATGAAAAAGGGAGTATGTCATGTGCGAGCCATCTTAAGGCATGTCATCCACATCCCAAGCTTGCTCTTATATGATCATGAAAGGTTAACAGCTAACCAAAAGAGGCAACAACAAGTGACATATGAGGAAAAGGTTACCTAACACCTTGCCCCCACTGAGTGCAGGACAAGGGTGAGCCAAAATGATTAATGAGATACATGCTAGAGTGAGTCAAATATGTGCCCCCACAGAAGGAAGAATACCAAATTCCTGAAAATTTTGGATTTTACTATTGAAAGCCTTGCATTCATTAGTGGAATGACCATGAACTCTATGATAGGCACAAAAGGAATTCTTATTTGATCAAGTGATCTTGGAGAAGTCTTGACAAGATAATCTCTTGATCAATGGTAGAAGGTGGTTCTATAGTTTATGATAAAGATACCTCTTTCCTAGTATTAGTTGTAATACCTACACAAGACTCTTTAGATTGTGAGATTGTGGTCTCTCCTTTACAGGAAGGTGTAAAATCTAATGAATTTGATTCTTTAGTGTCTTGTGACATAACATTGACACTAAGCGAAGGCACAATTGTTTGTTTGATTGCTTGTAAAGGAAAATAATCAAGACCACTAGTGTTAATCATTATAGAAGGGGGTATGTGCAGGATCCTCATGGATAAAATAAGCCCTTAAGTGGCAAAAAATTTAGAAAAATCAGAGTTAGGCAACTTGATGTAAAAATTTGAATAAGTTATCTACATTATTTCAAAAATATGTAAGAATATAATTTGTAGCAAATTGAATGTATTTTCTAAACTACTAGGCTTTATTTTCTTTAAAAAAATCTATTTTGTGAAAATTTGAAATTTCAATGTAGTACTTAAATTTTAGGGAAAAAATAAGAAGTAGGTGTCTTTCTAACCACCCTAACCACAATAAAATGATAATAATTTTATATAATATTCTATATATAAGAGGAATCATGTCCCATGTGATGCATATTTTTTTGTAATTTTTTTAAGTAAATAATTAATTATGTTTTTATTACAACTTTAAAAATATAAAACTCATATGTTTGGCCACCTTAACTTGGTAAAACTTCATTATTTTTTTTTCAATCCTATAGTATGCAAAGCATAGAATGTGACACATATTTTGGATTCAAAAATGTGATACCGCTTGAAAGTTATAAATGTTTTTCAATTAGCCTATCAATCAAGACTTTAGTAGTAATTCAAATAGAAAATGAATAATAATTATTTATTAAATTCAAAGTAAAGTATAATTTATATTGGTGGAAAGCTGAGAATCTCCTTAAAAAACCCTTTTCTTTTCATCAATTTTGGGTAGAAAAAGGTCGTCAGCCACATACCCTACACATACCCCCCATATCACCACTTTTTGGCCCATCATGATACTGCACATACCCAAGGATGTTTTGTAATAGTGTTGATGTTAAGTGAGGGCTTTGTGAATTCTATCAAAGGACAATAACCAAGACAATGTGTTGTTTTTTATGTGATAGGATCAATAGGGTTGTGGATACCTTGTTCATTAGCACCATATCCTTTACCACTGTATCCAACTTGTTTCAAAAGCTCATAACCTTAAGCCATAAATATTTTTCTTTACTTTTCAATTGGGTGGTTGTTCATTGTTGTGTTCATCAAAGGTTGTTGTATAATTTGTGATGTTTTGGTCTAAAGTGGTTTAGGTGGATGCTTGTGAAGGGTCTGTTGAGTTGTGTGTTGACATGATTGTGTCAAAACCTTTTGGTGTAAGCTTCCATTCATCCATGAGTGTTGGGGTCAAGTCTAAGGAACCCCAATCATTGTATAATAGCATTGTGGCTTGTTCAATATGTTGTGTTTGGTCTTTTTGTTGAGTGGTTGTGGTTAAGCTTTTCAAGGGGTTCTCTTTGTTTTGCTCAAGGTGCAAGTGACTATAAGGCTCATGATCAATGCCAATTGTGTGGAATATGTTATTATAAACATATTTAATTTTATGATGAAGAGTTGAAACCACTACATTCATCTCATTAATCCATGCTCTTCCTAAAAGAAGATAATATGAAAGATTATCGGGCATGACATGGATTGGGGTGTTCAATGTGACTACTCCAATTGTAATAGGTAAAGTGATCACACCAAGTGGTTTATTTTCTTAATTGTTAAATCCCTTAATAAATAAGGAATCATATTGAATTCTTGAGATCTTTCCACAAGGTATGTGCAGGATCATCATGGAAAAAATAGGCCCTTAAGTGGCAAAAAATTCAAAAAAAATATAGTTAGGCAACTTGACATAAAAATTTGAATAAGTTATCTATATTACTTCAAAAATATGTAAAAATAGAATCTATGGAAATTTGAATGTAGTTTCTAAACTACAAGGTTTATTTTAAAAAAAAAATTCTATTTGGTGAAAATTTGAAATTTCAATGTAATAGTACTTAAATTTCAAGGAATAAATAAGTAGGTGTTTGTCTGACCACACTAACCACAATAAAATGATATTATTTTTTATAAGATTTTAGATATTAGTAGACGACTCATATCCTAATGCACATGATGCATATTTTTTTGTAATTTATTTCCAATTAAATAATTAACTATTATTTTTTTATTACAACTTTTTAAAAATATAAAAATTCATGTGTTTGACCACCTTAATTTGGTCAAAACTTCATGAAATTCAATTTTTTTTAATCCTATAGTATGTGAAGCATAGAATGTGATGCATGTTTTGGATTCAAAAAATGTGATACCATTTGAAAGCTATAGATGTTTTTCAATCAGCCTATCAATTAGGACTTTAGTCATAATTCAAATAGAAAATGAATAATAATAATTTATTATATTCAAAGTAAAGTATAATTTATATTGGTGGAAAGCTAACAATATCCATTAAAAACCCTTTTTTGTTTCATCAATTTTGGGTAAAAAACCGTCATTAGCCACATACCCATCATATCGCTACTTTTTGGCCCATCATGATCCTACGCATACCCCACACGAATCCTATCCAAGAGTTTTACACTACACACATTAAGACAAGAGTCATTGTCAACAAGGGTTTTCTTTATCCCTATCGTATTGTATTAAGCTATGATCATGAAATCATCATTTTTTTCTTGCACTTCCAAAGGTGGGAGATCACTTTGGTGGAAAACAATGTCAACATTCAATCCTTGAATTATGGATGCTATGTTATTTGGTTGCATAGTAGAAGGGATAGGAATTTTTTGTAAGGCCATTTGGAGCATAGTGTGATGGGTAGGTGAATTTTGAAGAAGGTCCCAAAGGGATATCTTTGCAGGAGTATTTTTAAGTTGTTCAACATGATCATACTCCCTAGGATTTAATCAAGGAGGACTAGGCAAGATTGGATTAGGAAAAGGTAATGGTGTTGGGGTGGGTTGTGGCAGTTGCGGATTGTTGTGAGTGTAATGTGTGTGAGCAAGAACATCATGCGTAGGTGGATAAAAGGTAAACTTGGGTTTAGGTGGAGGTGGAAGTTTATGTGAAAAGTGGGTAAAGGGTGAATTCAAGTTGGGTTTGAGTTTGTTGTTTGTGTGAAGGTGGATAGAGAATGAGAGGATTCTCAAGATGTCCCACGGGGTATGTATGAGGTCCATTGATTGAGGGGGATCTAATGGACACTTGCACATTCATAACCTCAGCAGTCTTGGTTTGATGTACCTCTAATAAAGGGTAATCTAGAATCAACTATTTATCTAAGGAAGACACATTACTATGGTTACCATTTACTAGAACCATGATATTCTCCCTAGGAGAAGATTTTTTAGGAGAACTACTAATCAAATGTTCTTGACATTCATGAGTTGGTTCTTCTAAAATGACTTCATTACAAGTAGGGGAATGATCAATGGTTAGATTTTTGTGTTTATCAAGAGTGGGGAAATTAGGAGAAGACTCTATTTGATTGTCATTTTTTTGTAAGGTCTCATTCTATTGTTCCATATTATCTGCCCTAGTAGGAGAGCTTGTAATATGTTCACCCAAGTTTGAAGTTTATAAAGTAGCTTCATCACAAGTAGGGGAGGCATCAAGAGAAGGACCACTATTATATTCAAATAGATTGTCCCAAATGGTAGGATCATTAGGGAAAGGAGGGTCAAGATTCTCATGACTCTTAATAGGCACATCTTCTAACACCAACCTATCCTTGTTGCATTGAGGAGGGATATTAGGAGAAGAACAAGTTTGATTGTCATGGTTAGAGAGATTAGGTAAGGTGATGTTTAGGAATGTTTCTATGATCTCACGTTCTTTTTTCCTAATATCTTCCAAAGGGGAATGAAGAGATGGACAATCAAGACTCTCAATGCTTGTATCTCCCTTCACCAAGATACCTTCATCACTAATAGGAGAGGTTTTAGGAAAAGAACAAGTATGATTGTTATGATTGTCTACACTACCATTCTCACCAATGGGAAATGTAATATTAAGGATTGTGTCAATGGTTTGAACATTTTTCTTAATGACCTTATCATTGCAATCAAACTTGAACTCATATGAGGAGATATTTGATTTATGCAATCCATTTTTAACAAAATCAAAACCACGTCTCTTGAAAGAAAACATGCTATCATGGAAAAGTACAATGCAATGAATAAAAATGAAATGTTTAAATGCAATTTTCAGATGTGAAATAAGGTAATTTTCTGATTACATTATGCATCAACCTGAAAGATGAAATGTTGGAAATGCAAATTTGAAATTAAACAATGCATGAAATGAGGTAATTCAGACTAGATCTAGTGAAATGCATGTTATAGAAACTTAGCCAACTGATACATGTAGTTGATGGTAGTAAACAAAAGCTTAAAAGCAAGGCTTTTAGCTTTGTAAAAAGTAGTTTCAGGGTTGAACAGGGACTAAGTCGCCCAAGGTGGTGAATTAGTCCTAGTAGGGATTTTTTGAGAATTTTCAAAAAATATTTATGGATTTTGATATTTTTTGTGCTATATGATGCAAACCTAAGATGCTAACGCAAAATTTTAGAAAATTTTCAATGATTTAAGGTGCAAAAATGCTCATAACTGAAATGATTTCAAAACTGACGACCCTAAATTAACATTTTTGACCTAAATGCATAAAAAAAAAAGTTCTTGAAAGTTTCTAAACTTATCTAGTATATGATAGCAGAAGGCTTAGGAAGCAAAAAAAGAGCTTTTCAATGCTATAACAAATAGTTAAAAATCTAGACTAGAACTAAGTCACCTAGAATGGTAAATTAGTCCCATTGAGGGTTTAAAAAAAAAAATAGAAATTTTCAATTGGTTTTGATGCTTTTTAGTTTCTATGACCTAAATACTAAAGGAAAATGTATTTTTCAAATGTTTTGCAATGATTTAAAATAAAAAAATGCAAACTATATGCACTTTCACTAATGCAAAATTTTAAAACTCTAGAATTCAAAACAATGGAAAACCTAATGCAAAGTTGATGCAAATGAAACCTAGGATGCAAATGAAATCAGAAGAAAAAATGTTCAAAAGTCGGGTTCACCAAAATGAGGACAATGATTTTGGATTACCTAAAGTTGCCTCTAACTCTTCTAGAATTTTCACCTAAAGGGAGAGAAATGGGACCAAAATGATCATGTCTACACTCAAGATTAATGTAAAGAGGGATGGAATATGTCTAATTTATGATGTCTAAATGCAATAAACTAAAAGAAATATTACTTATTGATGGTAAATCTAAGAATTATGAAGTGTTGGAAAACATATCATGATATGAAAACATGTGATAAATGACCTACAAATGTAAGTAAATGATGAAATAACTTAACAAACCTAGAGAGTTGCACCTGGAATCTAAAACATGATGTGGAGTGATTCTAGAATCCTAAAAATTTAACTGAAAATGTTGACTGGGACACTTACACCAAGCTGGGTGACTTAGTCCCAGATGTAGAAAAAATTGTTCAGAAACCCATTTCGGCCAGATGGGTATCCAAATTTGTAAAAACCTCTAAAAAATAGGTCTAGTGGGACTAAGTTGCCACTTTTGGAAACTTAGTCCACTTCTAAAATTCTAAAAATTTAGAAGTGGAAATGAAAGTCCTTGGTTTGCACTCCAGTTCCCTATAGGTGTTCGCTTGTAAAACTCTACTTTTTGGGCCTAAAAGTGGCTTTTAGTTGATTTTTTGGCTTTGCAAGAAAGGAGAGGTTTTCAACAAGTCTTCAACCTAGTAATAATTGATATTCAAACCCTCAAAGTGTCTAAATCTACAAGCACATGATGAAAGATAAAGAAATAGTTAATGTTAGGGCATGGGTGTTTGCCTTGGTCAAACCCCTTTTTTATGTAATTAAACCAAATGAAGAAAGAATGTAATGAAGCATGAAACAATGGAGTTAGAGATTTTCCATGATAATTGATGTTGAATTTTTTCAACAAAAACATGAAGAATATTCCCTTGAATGACTTAGGAAGCTATCTTGATGTCTTAGAATGATGAAACTTTAGCTTGATTGACTTGAGAACATGATGAGTGATGAATGAATGATGATGATATCTAAATTAGTTAAAATGAGAGGGAAAACCCTATACTTATACACAATTATGCCCTAATTCCTGAGAATATCTCATCATAGGCAGACCTTAGGTCTTAAGGAATAAAAACCTAAAAAAAATTTAAATTTATTTTAATCTTTGAGCCAAATGGGACTAAGTTAACACCAATGGAAACTTAGTCCACTTGGGAATTTTTAAGTGAATTTCAAGAATTGTGATAATTTAAATAATGTTTATTGGGTTCTTCTTGAAGAAGACACCTAAGTAAGACATGTAAGTGTATAAAAGGGCCATTTAAAGCGTAAGAAAGGTGTAAATATTGATGACAAGCCTAGGAAAGTGTGAAAATTTGTTACAAGACTCTACAACACTTGGAAATAGGTCTTTGTAAGGTTATTTAGGTGAATTATGACATTATGGTCTTAGAAAAGTGTGAAGATTTGTTACAACACCTTACAACACCTTTACGAGATATCAATAAATGTATTTTATTCAATTTGCAAGGGCCCAAGACGTAATGTGGATGTGTAAAACAGCTCACAACACTAAATCAAGGCCTTATTAAGTCAAATTTGTCATCAATTGTTCCCATAACAAGAAAAATATACACTTTTTGGTGACACACTACCAAATACAAGGTATAAAAGAAAAAAGTTCATAGAAAAATGTGTTGTCTGCATATTTTTGCATAAAATTTCTTTCATGCAATACAATTACATTATAAAATTTCTTTCTCTTTATCAATGTGCATATACATGCTTGTCTAAAGTATGTTATTCATATTCTAGAAACTATGTGGATTATTACTCTAATTTATAGGTCTATCCTTTAATCCTCCTAATGTTCAAATTAGTGTCAATCAGATGTCTTAGTTTAAATTCTACTTCTTAGTGAGAGTTCAGGATTTTATTTATTTTTTCATGTAAAATTGGGGGTTTTCATTACGGAGAATTGATTTAGGTCTCTTGATATACATTTTCATAATATTGTTAAGGTCAATGCATGTGTCTAGAAAATTTATGGAGATTAATGAATTTATGGTTTCCAAATAATTGTTGTTATTTTTTATTAATTAAACAAAACTATAATTTGTGTTTTATAATTTTTAGCTGATAGGCTATTTGTGTGAACTTTGGTCAGAATTTTCATCAACCTTCCTGGTTTTAATCCTTCTGATGTCCACTCCCAGTCAGAAAAATAATTGCGTCTTAAAGTAATTTCTCCATTGGCCTCTTCGTCTGCCAAGAGAAATAAATGGAAATATGACACGTTTAAACCGAAGCGTCCACATATAGATATTTTTATGATCCCAAAAAAAAAGGAAACCCCAACTTTTGCATTCGCAAGAAAAGCAATAGAAGCTGGAAAAGGAAAGGCAACGTAGGGTTTGAGCTTGCTCTACAGATCTAGTCCTCAGAGCGACCAAGTAGAATAGGAATGGTTGAAGCAGAAGTGTTTTTTATTTCATTTTTATTTTGTTTAAATATTTTATTTTTCCCATTTCTAGACTGCATAGGCTCCCACACTGCCATTAGGCCCTCTCCATTCAACATATTCTAAGTATGCTGAAAAAAGTATGATGGGAAATGTGTTTTTTTTGTTGGTCATTCCATCTTTACCCATTCGTACATAGGTCTAATTTTTTTTTTGGTTGGACGTATATGGTTTCTCTTAGGGTTTGGGGCTAAATGCGATGGAGAATAGAGACATACAACAAAAAATTTGATATTCAGAGGTAGGATACTAAACTTTGAGAGGAATACTAATTTTTGAGACTTCATAAATCTCAGACAACATAAAAAATTTCACTATTATTTTTTTATAGGTAAGTTTTGGTTCTCATTTTCCTTCCCTTCATGTCAACCATCAAGTAATGCTCCATTTTTTTGGTCATGGAAGGGGACTTGTCATGTAGATAACAATTACAAATGATTTTTCTCCATTATATTTTTGAGCTTTCTTCCCTTTTTCTTACTCCATTTTGGGATTTGAAGGCGATGACTCCTCATCCAAATGGTATACGATGCATGACATCATACAATTTACAAGGGCGAATGTGTTTTTTGACACAAGAATATGAAAGGGTTTGGATCTAAGGAGCTCGGGTAAGGTTTTTATGACATTACTAAGACTAAATTGTTTCCATTTTGTTATTTTTTGTTAAAATTTCTTTGTAGAGCTCGCATGATTTAAATTTTTGTGATATTTTTTTGTCATATTCTCATCTTGATTTGTTCTTTAGGATTTTTTATTAAAATATGCTTTGTTCTTTAGGGTTTTTTGTAACTGTATATGCAAATCTTTTTAGCATCATTGGGTTTATGGAAAACAAGAGCAATTTTTCTTTGGATAAATGGAAACTCTCATTTGTAAGCTATGTCATTTCACTTTCACTCCAGGTAATTTTCCAATTCAGGAATTTTTTATGTTAGGTCTTGTAGGGTTTGGCCACTTTCACAGACATTTCCACTGTAAATATTCTTTGGGATTTTGAAGTTCATTGCCACTTTGATACCTCATACTACCAATTTACTATTACTGCGCTTCCCATATGAAGATTAATGGAAGGCTTTTTCTACCAACTTAAGTAGTCATTCCTGCCTATCTATGTTACAAGGGATTTTGTGAACAATATGACTAGAGATATGAAAACACAATGATATTTTGCATGTAAGTTCTACAATACAAGTTTTTATTTTGGGTTCTATGCTCTTTCTATTGAGTTTGTAAGTTGCAAAAGGTTTATTAAGTTTTTTTATGTTTAGATTATACATATTATGAAATAACAAGGCCATTTAGGGTTTTTATTAAAATTTTCTTTGTTCTTTAGGGTTTTTTGTAAATGTATATGCAAATTTCTTTAGCAATGTTGGGTTTATGGAAAACAAGAGAAATTTTTCTTTGGATAAATGGAATCTCTCTTCTTTAAACCATGCCATTTCGCTATCACTCCAGGTAATTTTCTAGTTCAGGAATTTTTTATGTCAGCTCTTGTAGGGGTTGGCCACTTTCACAGACGTTTCCACTATAAATATTCTTTGGTATTTTGAAGTTCATTTCCACTTCGATACCTCATACTACCAATTTACTATTACTATTTTTCCCATATGAAGATTAATGGAAGGATTTTTCTGCCAACTTAGGTAGCCATTCTTGCCTATCTATGTTACACGGGCTTCTATCAACAATATGACTAGAGATATGAAAATACAATTGATATTTTTCCTGTAAGTTCTACAATACAAGTTTTTATTCTAGGTTCTATGCTCCTTCTATTGATTTTGTAAGTCGCATAAGGTTTATTAAGTTTTTTTGTTTAGATTGTACATATTATGAAATAACAGGGCCAATATCATGCACATATTGTCATTCAAAGTAAGTGAAGCAAATGAGTTGTTATATGGTTTGATTTATGTATAAATCCATTCTGATCTTTTTCTATAGGATGGGACAAGTCATAGTGATCATAGACTGAAATAATGATGTTAGACATAAAAATAGATATAATGCAACTTTGATCTACCCATTGCTATTAGGAAAAAGTGCATGGGAATTTGTATGTAGGAACAAGCCTAAACATATTGTAATGTCAACAAGGTCACAAAACATGTAATTAAGATGTTTAGCTTCTAGCAATAGATAGTGGAGTAGTCAGTGATTGAAAGATGGTTCTTAACAAAGCCAAAGACTACAAGGATGCATTTCATTAATCAAAAGTAACTACTACAGCTATAAAGTTAAAAATGATTATTGATTCATGAAATGAATTTTCTAATCTATGTTCACAAGCATGTCTTATGGTGGCCTGTGAGAGGATTTTTGGAAATGTTTCCAAACTTTTAGTATTTACCTATAATATTTCTATTCCAAGAGGAAGTAATATCCAATCATTTAGTAGTGTGAATGATTTTCCATTTGCCTTTGCACATTTTCTGTGAATCTTAGAAGACTTTTTAATATGCTAATTTTATTTTAAAAGTTATATTGAATTGACATTTATATGATATTAATACTGATACCCAGAATATTTACAATTGTGGAATACATCGAATTATGAAATCAATGTTGCTAATGTTGAACATATTTTGTAAAAATAAAGTCTAATACAAGAATATTGGAAGGTATATGGGACATGGACACCTTGGAAATATAATTGGAAATCACGTTATTTAAAACATTCCATTCATATTCTTTTCTTCCAGTTCTATTGTTGCTTCTCTACTATGATAGACTACAAAGTACTTTAACTACCTGCCTACCTGGCATGCAATTCCCTTCCATTTAGTAGACTATGCTAATGAAAACTTCCTCATAGTCCACCCCTCTTTCCCCACCTCCCTTCTCTGTGTATTCAATATCAAGCATGCATCCTTAGTAATATCCATCTTTTCTACATGAGTTTGTCACTTATCCTCTTGGATATGCTCTGTAACTAGCTTTGAAGCCATGAACCGATGACTTGAAGATAGAAGGGAGCTCAATAATCACCAAAAAATTTTTTTATCACAACACCTTTTTCATGATGTTGGATATATCATAATGCATTGAGTCCATTTCACTTAATTGGTCTTTTTGCTAGACTAAGTTTACTTTTTTCTATGTCAAATAGTATTCACGATACTATTTTTGAGGGTTTAAATGAATGTATATGTGGCACATCAACTGAGGAGTAGTAAAGTTAATTTGGGAGGAATAAATTCAAAAAATATCATTGCATTGAAGTTATGAATTGACTGCAGGGTATGTGTAGGATCATCATGGAAAAAACATGCCCTTAAGTGGCCAAAAATCTAGAAAAATTAGAGTTGGGCAACTTGACGTAAAAATTTGAATAAGTTATCTATATTATTTCAAAAATATGTAAGAATAGAATCTACAGAAAATTAAATTTAGTTTCTAAACTACTAGGTTTATTTTAAAAAAATCTATTTGGTGAAAATTTGAAATTTTAATGTAGTAGTACTTAAATTTTAGGGAAAAAATAAGAAGTAGGTGTCTATCCGACCACCCTAACCATAGTAAAATGATAATATTTTTTATAATATTTTAGATATAAGTAGAGGACTCATGTCTCAATGTGATGCATATTTTTTTGTAATTTTTCCACATAAATAATTAATTATGAATTTTTATTACAACTTTAAAAAAATATAAACCTAATCGACCCTTTAACTTGGTAAAACTTCATGAAATCCATTTTTTAATCCTATAGTACTTATGTGAAACATAGAATTTGATGCATGTTTAGGTTCAAAAATGTGATACCATTTGAAAGCTATAGATTTTTCAATCGCCTATCAATTACGACTTAAGTCATAATTCAAATAGAAAATAAATAATAATTATTTATTAAATTCAAAGTAAAGATAATTTATATTGGTGGAAAGCTGAGAATCTCCTTTAAAAACCCTTTTCATTTCATCAATTTTGGGTACAAAAAAAGTCATCAACCACATACCCATCATATCGCCACTTTTTGGCCCATCATGATCCTACACATACCTTGCATGTGAACCTAAGTGCTTAAAGTTCTTGGTACTAAATTTTTTCTTGACCCAATGAACCATAAAATTAAAATTCAAAAAATCCAAAGATGAATTCAAAGAGCATGTACATTTGGAGTGAAATTTAAAAGATTTGGCAATCGATGGTTTAGAATAGAGTATTTTACCCAGACTTCACAAATTCCTCACCCTTATTCCAAACTCATTTCTTAATACATGGAGAAAATCTACAATGTTTGGGGCAGGGGTATTTTAAAAGCCTAGATAATTTCTATAGCTTGGGCATGAGATGGTTTAGAAGGGACAACTTAACAAAACCTTCAAATAGCCTGCATTTACTGCAAATTCATTTTTACAATCATTTGGAAAATATGCACTCTTTTTGGGATTTGCTTCAAAGGCTGGGGAAATCAGCTAGCATAGGCATGGCATGGTTTAGGAGAATAAACTAATAGAGCCTTTAGAAGACTCACATTGACTTTGCAAGTTAATTTTATAAAGTATAGAGAAAACTTGCATTCTTTTTGAAGGGCATTTTGAAAACTAGGTGAATTAACTACTTTGTAAAATTCATTTGTACTAGCATAGAGAAAATTCCCATTGTTGTTGGGGTTTGAATTAAGGCTAGGTAAAGCTAATATATTTCAATTACAATTAGAGGAAACCTAGGGAAAAAAGAAAATCCAGATGACCAAATTTTGTTGCATTTATTTGTACCATGTGCTCAGCCATTTCTCTTAGTGGTAGATGGTTGAGTAAGATTACTTACTATTAAAATGTGGATTATCCCAACAATGGTAAATTTTTATAATTAAATCATGGATAATTGTTGTCTTAGGTATAATTTTATTGAAATGTTCTTGCTAACAATTGGGCACCTTCTCTGTATAGGTTTCAATTACACTTGAGGTGACTTCTAGAGGTGCTAATAGGGTGGTAATGGAGCAATTAGTGAAACAGTATCAAGAGAAACATTTGGGAAGGAGGCTTCCTGCATATGATGGTTGTAAGAGCCTATACACTCCTGGCCCTTTTCCATTTCCATCCAAGGATTTTACAATTAACCTTCTTGATGAGGAGCATGGTTTGGGAGGCCAAAGATAAAGTGATAGACTAGAGTGATTTTCTTATTAAATGTTCTTTCTGTTATCATAGTGGTCTTGTCCTTTCAGCAATATGAATGTTGTTACTTGGACGCTTATGATTACATGTATATCTGAAAGAATTGTTATGTTTGCAGGACAATGATCCTATATGATTATTGGTATATATATTTAATGCTTATTAAAGACAATTATGCTATATGATGTATTGTTATGCAGATTTCATGCTCTATTATAGCCATGTGTGCAATATATGCCTTTCTCTAGCCAAAATTCTACAATATGACACTCTATTGACTCCTGAGAACATATTATTTGTTCTTCAATAATTACATTTCTATTTCAATTTTCTAGGTTCTTTATTTGGGAAAATCATTGAACCTATGTTTAATGCTTCTTGCTTCATAATTGCATGCCTATCTTTCTTAAGCATGATTTTTGGGGTTTCTATTGACTTTTTCATTCTATATAAAATCATTAGCATTATATTTTAAGCATCATCATCCTTGGTTGGATTTTTCATTCTTTAGAAAACTGTTGTCTTCCAAATTTTTTTCTATATGCATTTTAGTGTTTCAGGCATATTTGGTGATAATTGTTTTTTAAATTTTAAAAATTTATTTGTTGAATAGGATAAGCTCTAAATTTACTCATCAAAATACCTAATCTTTTCTTCTTTTGTTTTCTCTCAGAAGGAAATGATAATTCAAGGTTGTGATCAAGTTTGTAGCTCATGCAAACCTTCACCATTTAGGTCAATTCTTATCTGGAAAGAAAGAAGATGCACCTCAAGAAGCTTTGGAGGTGCTGGATATAGTGTTGTGGGAGTTTCCTACACACAGGTTTCTTAAAATATTTTAAGTGTGTTTTAAATAGAGAATGAGTAGTTGGGTGAAGAAAAAGGTTATTGAGTTTGATTTGCATTGTAGGCATTCTCCTATTGGAAGATCCTTCTACTCTCCTGATTTGGGAAGGAGGCAAAAACTTGGTGAGGGTCTAGAAAGTTGGTGTGGGTTTTACCAGAGCATAAGACCAACTCAAATGGGATTGTCCCTTAATATTGGTATGAAGCTACACAAGTACAATGTTTATGTTGTTTCTTTTTATGCCACTATTTCACTTGTGTTATTTGTTTCCCTTTTAATGCAAGATAACGATAAGTGTTGTTTCTTTGTTAGAAAATGTTTCCATACTATTATTTTTATATATCTTGTGTCGGAAGGTATTATTATGAATTCTACACTTTGAGTGTCAATCTGCAATAAAAATTGAAAACCATCTCATTTCTTGTTCCAGATATGTCATCAACTACTTTCATTGAGCCATTGAATGTCATTGATTTTGTGGCATAACTCTTAAATAGGGACATGGGATCAAGACCATTATCTGATGTTGATCACATCAAGTTATGGAATTTCTAGATAATTGATTTGATGTTTAGAAGGTAGTTAGAAAATGTAGACATAAATAATCGATCTAGTCTATTTCAATCGTTGTCACATTTGTGTTAAGCCAAATTAAGAAAGCCTTGAGAGGTGTCAAAGTTGAGGTCACACATCGGGAAAATATGTAGAGGAAATATCATATTTTTGGGTTGACTTATCAACCCACCAAGGAACTAACGTAAGTTGCTTGATCTTTAATATTAGTAATTTGAAAAGGGAAATGTTCTTCTTATTACAAGAGGTTGCAATTTGACATCTATTATGGTATTAAAATTTTTTGGGATATATTATTTTGATAGGTTTCCATTGGATGACAAAGGAATAATGAAATATGTGTTAGAGTATTTCCAGGAGATGTATGAATTTACCATGCAGCATACTAGTTTTCCATACCTACATGTTGGGAATCAACAAAGGCCAAACTATTTGCCAATGGAGGTATGTAGTTTTAATTCAAATGGATCTTTATTCTTTTCTGAATAGGAAATGATTTGTAGTTGTTAACCATGTTTGTGTCTATATACACATAATATTGCTTGATGTAATTAAATAGGTATGGAAAATTGTAGAGGGACAACATTATTTAAAATGTTTGAATAAATGGAAGATTACCACCCTTCTGAGAGTTACATGTTAGCACCCTTGAGAATGAGAGACATGTATACATTTTATAGGTATTCCCTTTCTACATTCAAATATTTCGTTGGTTTATTTAAATAGAGTATTGTATCCATTTTCTAGTGTGTTGTTTTCCTTGTCTATGCTTCCACATTTTACATGCATGTCTATTAGGGAATTTGCATCCTTTATGATTTTGATGGATGTGCATGCCATGTTCCAAAGCTCTCATTTTTGCATAGGAAGAGAGGATGTTGAGAAAGGTTGTGGAATACAGCTTTACACCTGCCAATTGAATTTGCTTGAAATTTTTTAAAGCCTTATCAATGAATGTATTCCATGAATATACTGCAATCATCACATTCCATGAGATGACATCTACTTTGAGGCATTATGTCAAACAATTCATGTGCCTTGTCTATGCTTTCCCATTTTGCATACATTTTTACCAGGGTAGTTGCAACTACAACATCTGAGAAAAGATATCTAGAAGGTGTTGATGCACTCCAAGCTATCTAGAATGAATTTACATTTTATATTGGCCAATAATTGGTGCAACACGGGTGTATGTGTGTGCATATATTTCTATACATATACCCCAAGCTATCTAGAATGAATTTACATCTTATATTTTCTTGGTAATTGGTCCAACACAGGTGTGTATGTGTTTATATATATATATATATATATATATATATATATATATATATATATATATATATATATATATATACACATATATGTATATATAAAGAGAGTTTTTGTGGGATATATACATATATATAGAAGGTGTTGATGCACTCAAAGCTATCTAGAATGAATTTACATTCTTATATTGAGGAAAAATATCTTTCCTTTACTTTGATCGATCATTCATAAGAGATTGTGATTTATTATAGCTGTGATTCATTTTTACAATTTAATAGAGGTTTTCCTTTAATTTAAAGATAGGGAATCATTGCTATAATTACTAGTGTAGCACAGGCTGTGGGGATTTGGGATTTGGGGTATGAAACATATGTGTGCAAATATGTCTAAAAATTGCTTAAAGTTGCTCAAATTTCTTCTCAAACATATTTTATGGGATAATGTGCATGCACTCCAAGCTCTCTGAAATGTATCTACACCTTATGTATTTGGAGTTATGAACAACTTTAGTGAACACCATAGAAGACTCCAAGGAGATTCAAATTTCATTTGAAGAAAATTACTTACAATATGAGATCAATCAAGAGAGAATTTGTGTATAAATTTTTCCTTATCGAATTTTGTACATAAGTTTTTGTGAAGGCTATGGAATTTGGAAGTGTTACTTGCAACTATAATTTTTGAGAAGAATCCTCTAACAATTATGCTTTGATCGGTGTCCAGACCCTCTTCAAAAGATCCAATTTGAGTACAGGAAGGGAGGATGCTTGTAAAGGCTGTAGGGTCTAGCTTTACACTTTCCAGTTGCATTTGCTTAGAAGTTTCTAAGGCCTTTTCAACAAATTCATTTGAACTTATCTTGCAATGATGGCATTCCATCAGACCACATTTCTTTGAGGCATTTTGTGAAATGGTTCGTGTGCCTTGTTTATGCTTCCACATTTTGCATGCATGTCTATCAGGCCACTTGCATCCTTTATGATTTTGATGGATGTGCATGCCCTATTCCAAAGCTCTCATTTTGGCACAGGAAGAGAGGATGTTGGGAAAAGTTGTGGAATATGGCTTTCCACCTGCCAATTGAATTTACTTTAAAGTTTCTAAATCCTTGTCAAAAAATGTATTCCATGAATATCCTGCAATCATCACATTCCATAAGATGACATCTACATTGAGGCATTATCTCAAATAGTTCACATTCCTTGTCTATGCTTGCCCATTCTGCATACGTTTTTACCAGGGTAGTTGCAACTACAACATCTAAGAAAAGCTATCTAGAAGGTGTTGATGCACTCCATGCTATCTACAATGAATTTACATTTTATATTGGTTGGTAATTGGTGCAACAAAGGTGTATATGTGTGCATATATATCTATACATATACCCCAAGCTACCTAGAATGGATTTACATCTTATATTTTACTAGTAATTGGTCCAACATAGGTGTGTGTGTGTTTATATATATCTATATATATATATAGATACACATATATTTATATATAAAGAGAGAGTTTTTTGGATATATACATATATATAGAAGGTGTTGATGCACTCCAAGCTATCTAGAATGAATTTGCGTTTTTATATTAGTTGGAAATTGGTGCAACATAGGTCTGTGTGTATATATATCGAGGGTTTGGGATTTGGGGCATGACATATATATGTATAAATATATCTAAGAATTGCTTAAAGTTTCTCAAATTTCTTGTTAAACATATTTTATGGGATAATGTGCATGCATTGCAAGCTCTTTGAAATGTATCTACACCTTACATGTTTAGAGTTATCAACCACTTTAGTGAACACAATAGAAAACTCCAAGGAGCTTCAAATTTCATTCAGAGAAAATTAGATACAATATGCAATCAATCAAGAGAGAATTTGTGCATAAATTTTTCTTTATCGAATTTTGTACATAATTATTTGTGAGGGCTATGGTATTTGGAAGGGGAACTTGCAACTATAATTTTTGAGAAGAATCCACTAATAGTTATGCTTTGATGGATGTGTAGACCATCTTCCAAAGCTCCAATTTGAGTATAGGTAGGGAGGATGCTGGTAAAGGCTGGGGAGTCTGGCTTTACACTTGCCAGTTGCATTTGCTTAGAATTTTCTAAGGAATTTTCAAGAAATCCATTTTGAACATATTCTGCAATAAAGGAATTCCATGGTACCACATTTCTTTGAGGATTTTTTCCAAATGGTTCATGTTCCTTGTCTATGCTTCCACATTTTGCATGCATGTCTATCTGGGCACTTGCATCCTTTATGCTTTTGATGGATGCACATGCCCTATTCCAAAACTCTCATTTTGGCACAAGCAGAGAGGATGCTGGGAAAGGTGGTGGAATATGGCTTTACACCTGCCAATTGAATTTTCTTGAAAGTTTCTAAAGCCTTATCAACAAATGTATTCCATGAATATCTTGCAATCATCGTGCACTCCATGGGATGACATCTACTTTGAGGAATTATGTCAAACAATTTGCATTTCTTGTCTATGCTTTCCCATTTTGCATACATTTTTACCAATGTAGTTGCAATTACAACGTCTGAGAAAAGCTATCTAGAAGGTATTGACACACTCCAAGCTATCTAGAATGAATTTACAATATATATTGGCTAGTAATTGGTGCAACATAGGTGTATATGTGTGCATATATATCTATACATATACCCCAAGTTGTCTAGAATGAATTTACATCTTATATTTTCTTGGTAATTGGTCGAACATAGATGTGTATGTGTTTATATATATCTATATATATACACATATATGTATATATAAAGAGAGATTTTGTAGGATATATACTTATATATAGAAGGTATTGATGCACTCCAATCTATCTAGAATGAATTTACGTTCTTATATTGAGCCTAAATAGATTTCCTTTACTTTGATTGATCATTCATAAGAGACTATTGTTGTGTGGTCTAACAAAATGCCCCAAGACTAAAGAGGTTTGGGGACCTAAGTGAAATATAACTTCTATTCCAAGAGCTAACAAATTGGAAGATCACTGAAAGCGAAAAAGAAAAGAGAAATCCTTGGTTAGAAAGAAAGTACTTCATATAGTAAGTGTTTCGTACACCGGATACTGGGTACTAGAAACATAGAAAAGGAAAACAGTAATGTAAAGTTCTAGAAAATGGCTCTAGTCTGGTAAGTTGGAGTCTGGTAAGTTGGAATTTTGGTATAACCGAGGTCCGAGAAAGTAAGTGAGTAAAGCTGAATACCGAGTACAAAGTACCAGGTTGAAATGTGAAGTGAAATGTTAACTTTTTTATAAAATTTATACATTGATCCTGATGACCTGGTATACATGCAAGGATTTGTGATATGTTTTTATTTAGAAGTTTTATGGATTTTGTACTAACATTTGAATAATGGTTTTATTTGGTAGCATTTAAAAAAAAAGATTTAATATTTGGATTTTTGTGATTGCAAGAGATATCAATTTTGATGCAAAGCTCAGGTATGGATGGTCAGGAAAATTATACTGGCGAACAAATTCTACTTTATTACCAGGCTTGATGATGCACTTAACGGACTCATGCTAGAATAGAGTTTGCTGCAAGGATGTGCTAGTTACCAGGATACCAAGATGATGGAGTATAGGCATGTGGTAATGTTCAAAGTGTATCTATTTTGGGGGTGTTTTATTCTTGGGATGTTCAAATTGGAAAGCCACAGATATAGGAGTTTGACTTCCACCTGATCACTCCATTATATTGGAAGGATCCTATATATCATCCTTTGGATAAATTTGTTCAATTTCAGAAGGAATCCAGACAAAGATGAAAGAGTAGAACCTGAAGAGCTTCAACGAGTGATTGGAGTTGACTTCCATTGACTTCAATTGCATTTCTCCTATTGGCCACAATAGTCCACGTGCCTTGATTAGATTGGTCCTTTAGATTCCCTCTCATGTAGATGTCTTATCCTATATGAGAGTTGTGTTCTATACAAGGCTAGAGGATGCTTAATTTTATTTTAATTTTAAAATTTGTGGATGTCGAAGGAGCAAAAACTTCTTTTAAGTTTTGTTCTTTTTTTCTTGTTTTCTAAACCATTCCAGCGTAAAACTTTGTATGCATGTAGAAATTAATTGATATTAGAGCTTTATGGATAGCTACCTATCTAAGTATCTTTTGTAGCTAGTTTTGTAAGTTTATCTGAACAAGAATGTATGTTGCACCGTTTAAGGGTGCATATAGAACCTATTCGATTTCCATAAATGAAACCCCCTCTTTAAAAGTTTGCACTATTTTATATGTAGTTGTGAAGCAATCTGGTGAAATATAAGGGCGGGTGCATGAAGTTGGGTACCAATTTTCTGGCCACTTATGAAAAAACTTTTAAAAAACACTCTCGCGTTATTTCGCATTAAAAACAAAGAAAAAAGTGAAAGAATTTTCCTTGGAATACCAACCCAAAGGCTTGGAGGGAATTCCCAACAAGGACAGAGACGTGTTTTTGCAAATTCTACAATTTTTCACATAATTTGGTTTGTGCTCACCATCAAGATTGCATCTAGTTCAATATCGACAAAATCGAAAACATGGGTAATGTTAGGTTAGCTATCCTTAGCTATCCAATGATGTAATTTCATTTTTCACATTTTTGACAATGATTTTAAAAAATCAATTATTTTCAAAATTTATGGGGAGCACACCAAAAATTCTACTTTTTAGTGCCCACTTAAAATTAGTAAAAATCAAATATTCATTAAAAATTATCAAAAATTATGCATCAACTAGATGTTGTTAGCTAACTTCTTCCATAGTGATTTTAAACATACTACAAAAAGTTCACCATGCCCAAGTCATACAAGACTTGCTATGTTATGTTTTTCTGACAAAAACAACAGCAATTTGTGTACATCCCTCTTTTGAACCCCTTAATCTCAACCATTTTCAAAATAAATTAGTAGTTTAGAAAGTAGACTCAGAGCACTTCAATCCTTGTTTTTGTTCCATCTCAAAATTTTGAGTGTAACTATCTTCAATTTCTCATCCAAGGTCAGCATTTCCTGATTTCAGAAAAAAAGTGGCCACTTAAGCCCCCCTTTTGGGAACCATCTTGGTGCACTTACCCATAAAGCAGTTTTCTCTATTTCGATTAGTTCTTTGGGGCATCCATAGAGAATAACTGGGAGAAACTTTTATTTTTTAATATTTTTTATGTTTTACTTTAGATTAGATGTTTAATATTTTGAAAATGTTCCAAAAAGAAAGTGTAAGTGAATGGAAATATTTTTGTTGAGAATCTTTTATTTTCCATCGAATTAATGAATGGGTATGTGCAGGATCATGATGGGCCAAAAAGTGGCAATATGATGGGTATGTGGCTAACAACTTTTTTTTACCCAAAATTGATGAAATGAAAAGCGTTTTTAAAGGAGATTCTTAGCTTTCCAACAATATAAATTATTCTTTACTTTGAATTTAATAAATAATTATTATTTATTTTCTATTTGAAGTCTAAAGTCTTGATTGATAGGCTGATTGAAAAAATCTATAGCTTTCAAAAGTATCGTATTTTTGAATCCAAAACATGCATCACATTCTATGATTCACATACTATAGGATTAAAAAAAAAATTGAATTTCATGAGTTTTGACCAAGTTAAGGTGGTTAGACACGAGTTTTTATATTTTTTAAAATTTGTAATAAAAATTCATAATTAATTATTTATTTGGAAAAAAATTACAAAAAAAATATGCATCACATCTAGACATGAGTCATCTACTTATATCTAACATTTTATAAAAAATATTATCATTTTATTGTGGTTAGGGTGGTCAGATAGGGACCTACTTATTTTTTCCCTGAAATTTAAGTACTACTGCATTGAAATTTAAAAATTTCACCAAATAGATTTTTAAAAAATAAAATAAACCTATTAGTTTAGAAACTACATTCTATTTTCTACAGATTCTATTGTTACATATTTTTGAAATAATATAGATAGTTGTATTCAAATTTTTACGTCAAGTTGCCTAACTCTGATTTTTCTGAATTTTTTGCCACTTAAGGGCATGTTTTTTCCATGATGATCTTGCACATACCAGAATTTTTAATGCTAAATTTACTGCTTTCCTAAATTCCAAGTTTATCTTTTCAAACTAGAAAGCTAATCTAAAATGTTCAAAGAACTGATGCAAAAAAATGTATATGTATATGTACATGCCCATATGGATCCCCCCCTAAATGAAAATAACAACAATTATCACATCATTACCCAAGAGCGACCCTAGTGAAACCATGACCTGGTTATCGAAGACTTGGGATAAAACGAAAGTCAATCTTTTCTCTGTAAATGTAAAATTCTCTCTTACGTTGTCTTTGTTTCATATCTTTCAAGAAGGATAGGATCTTTGCAGTCTTATCTGTGGAGATATTATTTGATCTGTTTAATACAAGTAAAACCATCATCAGCAACTGTGATTTATTATAGCTGAGATTCATTTTTACAATTTAATAGAGGTAAGCCTGTAATTTAAAGATAGGGAATTGCTGCTATTATTACTAGTGTAGCACAGGCTGTGGGGCTTTGGGATTTGGGGCATGACATATATGTGTACAAATATTCTAAGATTTGCTTAAACTTGCTCAAATTTCTTGTCAAACATATTTTTATGGGATGATGTGCATGCAATCCAAGCTCTCTAAAATCTATCTGCACCTTACGTGTTTGGAGTTCTGAACCACTTTAGTGAACACCATAGAAAACTCCAAGGAGCTTCAAATTTCATTCAGAGAAAATTAGTTAAAATATGAGATCAATCAAGAGATAATTTATGCATAATATTTTCTTTATTGAATTTTGTTCATAAGTATTTGTGAATCCCCTATGGTATTCAGAAGTGGCACTTGAAACTATAATTTCTAAGAAGAATCCACTAACAATTATGCTTTGATGGATGTCCAAACCCTCTTCCCAAGCTCCAATTTGAGTACAGGCAGAGAGGATGTTGGTTAAGGCTGGGGAGTCTGGCTTTACACTTGCTAGTTGCATTTGCTTAGAAGTTTCTAAGGCCTTTTCAACAAATCCATTTTGAACATATTTTGTAATGATGGAATTCCATGATACCAAAATTATTTGAGGTATTTTTCCAAATCTAGTTCAGGTTCCTTGTCTATGCTTCCACATTTTGCATGCATGTCTATCGGGGCACTTGCTTCCTTTATGCTTTTGATGGATGTGCATGCCCTATTCCAAAGCTCTCATTTTGGCACAAGTAGAGAGGATGTTGGGAAAGGTTGTGGGATATGGATTTACACTTGCCAATTGAATTTCCTTGAAAGTTTCTAAAGCCTTATCAGTGAATTTATTCCATGAATACCCTGTAATCATCACATTCCATGAGATGACATCTAATTTGAGGCATTATGTCAAACTATTCACATGCCTTGTCTATTCTTACCCATTCTACATAAATTGTTTACAAGGGTAGTTGCAACTACAACATCTGAGAAAATATATCTAGCAGGTGTTGATGCACTCCAAGCTATCTAGAATGAATTGACATTCTATATTCGCTAGTAATTGGTGCAACATAGCTATATATGTGTGTATATATATCTATACACATACCCCAAGCTGTCTAGAATGAATTTACATCTTATATTTACTTGGTAATTGGTCCAACATAGGTGTGTACGTGCTTATATAAATCTATATATATATATACACACATATATGTATATATAAAGAGAGAGTTTGTGGGATATATACATATATATAGAAGGTGTTGATGCACTCCAAGCTATCTAGAATGAATTTACATTCTTATATTGGGTGGAAATTGGTGCAACACATGTGTGTGTGTATATATATCAGGGGTTTGGGATTTGGGGTATGACATATATGTGTAAAACTATATCTAATAATTTCTTAAAGTTGCTCAAATTTATTGTCAAACATAGTTTATGGGATGATGTGCATCCATTCCAAGCTCTCTAAAATGTTTTTGCACCTTACGTTTTTGGAGTTATGAACCACTTTAGTGAACGCCATAGAAAACTCCAAGGAGCTTCAAATTTCATTTGGAGAAAATTGGTTACAATATGAGATTAATCAAGAGAGAATTTGTACATAATTTTTTTTTATTGAATTTTGTACATAAGTATTTGTGAAGGTTGTAGTATTCAGAAGTGACACTTGCAACTACAATTTCTAAGAAGAATCCACTAACAATTATGCTTTGATGGATGTCCATACCCTCTTCCAAAGCTACAATTTGAGTACAGGAAGGGAGGATGTTGGTAAAGGCTAGGGAGTCTAGCTTTACACTTGCAAGTGGAATTTGCATAGAAGTTTCTAATGCCTTTTCAACAAATTCATTTTGAACATATTCTGCAATGATGGCATTCCATGATACCATATTTCTTTGAGGAATTTTTCCAAATGGTTCATGTGCCTTGTCTATGCTTCCACATTTTTCATGCATTTCTATCAGGGAACTTGGATCCTTTATGTTTTTTTTATGAATGTGCATCCCCTGTTCCAAAGCTCTCCTTTTGGCACGATCAAAGAGGATGTTGGGAAAGGTTGTGGAATACCGCTTTACACCTACCAATTGAATTTTCTTGAAAGCTTCTAAATCCTTATCAATGAATGTATTCCATGAATATCCTACAATAATCACGTTCCATGAGATGACATCTACTTTGAGGCATTATGTCAAAAATTTGACATGCCTTGTCTATGCTTGCCCATTCTACATACATTTTTACCAAGGTACTTGCAACTACAACATCTAAAAAAGGCTATCTAGAAGGTGTTGATGCACTCCAAGCTATCTAGAATGAATTTAAATTTTATATTGGTTGGTAATTGGTGCAACACAGGTGTATATGTGTGAATATATATCTATACATATACCCCAATCTATTTAGAGTGAATTTAAATCTTATGTTTTCCTAGTAATTGGTCCAACATAGGTATGTATGTGTTTATATATATCTATATATATACACATGTATGTATATATAAATAGAGAGTTTGTGGTATATATACATATATATAAAAGGTGCATTGATGCACTCCAAGCTATCTAGAATGAATTTACATTCTTATATTGGGTGGAAATTGGTGCAACATAGGTGTGCGTGTGTATATATCGAGGGTTTGGGATTTGGGGCATGACATATATGTGTATAAATATATCTAAGAATTGCTTAAAGTTGCTCAATTTTCTTGTCAAACATATTTAATGGGATGATGTGCATGCACTCCAAGCTCTCTGAAATGTATCTGTACCTTGCATGTTTGGAGTTATGAACCACTTTAGTGAACACCAAAGAAAAATCCAAGGAGATTCAAATTTCATTTGAAGAAAATTAGTTACAATCTGAGATCAATCAAGAGAGAATTTGTGCATAAATTTTTCTTTATTGCATATATGTGAATATATATATTTATGTATGTGTATATATGTTTATGTATATATATATATGGGCAAGTGCATGAAGTTGGTCACACTTTTGTGGAAAAATGGGAAATTTCTTTTGAAAAGAGATAACGCGACCACGTTATAACGTGCTCACGTTATTTAATTTTAAAAGAAAAAAAAGTGAAATCTATATCATTTTCTTTTTACTGTTTCTCAGCCCTTCCTATAGCCAAAAACTCTCTCTTTCACGCTCGCGTTCTACGAGGAAGGATTTCTACATATTTCATCAACAATAGTTGGATTTTCTTGGAAAATATGGCACCACAATGATGAAGAGATGTGAGAGGTAAGTATTTTTTGCTATTTGTTTTGAGTTTGTTAGTTTGAAATTGATTTTGTTTGTTTTAGGTTAGATTTGATTGTTTTTTTTTTTAAATTGAAGGAAATCTTACAAATCCTCAACAAAATCAACCTCCCCTACCATTCTCTCAACACCCTCCTAGCACTCAAGAAAATTTAAGGACTAAAATTGAGAACAATAGAAAACAACTTGAGGATCTTATCAGTAGGTTGAGTGATCCAAATGCTTCAACCATAGAAAGAATGCTTCTAGAAAATTCATTGAAATATATGCTAAAAATTGTAGATGCAATCACCCAACAAATATCTGGATGACAAGATAGGAGGCAAATAGCCAAGGCATATTATGCAAATAAATTATCATATAAACAAGTAAAATATTTAAAAATTAATAAAGGTTATTTGTGCTCTCTATTCACTGACCCTAAAACAAATCAAAATCTTACCCTCAATGCAAAGAGGTTTCCTATTCATTGGTACCACCACCAAGAGATTAAGAACCATTTTTATGAAAGATGGTATATGGTCTTTGATTACCCATCGTGCAATAATTGTGAAGTCCCCAAATATCTTCTTAGGAAACTATACAGTGAGTTTGTACTGACCCAAATCCCAAATTATTTTGATATGAGGGAGTTCTAGGGGAGAGGTGGGAGGTTAGCTCAGGATAGGCCCAGTGCATAGCCAGATCCTACGCAGTAAGGGAGATGACCTCTCTAGGCTAGCTCATGAGCAGATTGTGATGCCTATCATTGCAAAGGAGAGTGCCAACATAGAGACATTGCAAGTGATCACAACTTTTACTTGGAGTGTCATCCATCACACTAGCCCTATTCTACAATGCCATAGAGGGGAGTCTTCAGGTGGTGTACTTTGAACCCATGTGTGTCAATCTTGCGAGGCGACTTGTTCATATGACCCTACTGGCACTTAGGAGGGTGCTACGTAGGATCCATATGCTACTATGCAACCTGATCCATATGCATCTATGGGGATGGAGAGGACAGTTGACATTTTGCATGATGCATATGCCATTGACACTCAAGTAAAATTCAGCATGTTCATTGAATTTAATTTATTAAATTTTGATTGTGAAATGCAAGATTAACTAATTTTTTTTATTATTTTAATAAAATTGTAGGGTCACAGTGTAGAGACTAGATACACTAGTCATCCACCTATTTATTTTTGCAGTACATCTATCTGTGGGGTATGTAACTAGTAAAGAATTATAAATTTATTACATGTTAATAGCATTGTTTTACAAATGATATTTTAAGATGTGATTTTGGATGTTGAACAGGGTAATGTTGGAGGTTTCAAGGAAACACCTCCTAGTGCCAGTAGATTTGATCAAATGTTCATGGAGGTAATATAAAATAAAGATAACTTAACTAATGAATTCTAAGTTTAATAGATTTGTGTAGTTTATATTCATATTGTTGGTTACATTGCATTACACATCATTCAAACTCAAAGTATTACTCCAAATTTGATAACTTCATATTCGAAATCTCATGGTTTTAGTAGCATATGGTACATTATTAGGTCGCACATTATAAGTCATCCGATGGATCAGCTATTGTAGCTTTTTTATTGAATAATTTGTTGTCTTATTTTCAGATGTTGGTGACAGAAACACCGCCAAACATTACGAGGAAAATGGATATTGGTGTTTCCTCCACTATACAATCCTCGATAGCTCTGATAGGGGAGGTATGAAGTGAATTACTAAATTTCAATTTACATTACGTTGATGTATGGTACAGACTGGTTTGAAAAATCAGGCCATTATTGATTCATAGTTTAATTCCCTGTTTGGATGGTTTGTCATTTTGAGGTCTTGACATGCCTCAGCCATCAGCGATGCAAAATATTTCCATCGAGGAGAATTATTCATTGAGATGACGTAAGTGATTATTTTGTTAAATATATCAAATTTTTATAATGTAATTTCTATATATTAATGTCTTTACTTCTTATTGTAATAGGTTAGAGCTTTGCGGGGCTAGGCACCTGGGAAGAATTTGCAGGGTGCTCATAGGGCACCAGCAGTGGGGTGGCGGAGACTTGTCACTGTTTAGTTCACCAAAAACAGGGAAAAGAAAATTGTATTTGAACCAGAGCATGGAAAATGAATTTTGAATCTGTGAGCCCTTTATTGGATACCTACAAGCAGAAAATTTGTACATATTTTTGTATTGGATTGCCATTTGACATTGTAATACTTTATATGGCATTCTTGTAAGCATATATAGCCATTTTGTATATATTTTGTACTTATGTTGGGCATATATTGATGTATGTGTACATGGTTATTTTCTTTTAATACAAATATTTTTGCTTCATTTGGCCCGATTGTCCATATTTTATTAATTCGTAGTTCGTACACGTTGGGTTGCGATGTATTCAAGTGTATACTTTACAACTTACGCACATATATTTTTTGACTTACATGTGAACATCGAAAAGTGTGAAAATTTATGTGTTTGGAAGTCAAATGTAAGCCAATTTTGCAATTCTTAGTTCTTGCATACTCGATCTTATGGACTTATTCCTTCCTAGCACATATTGTGAATATTTCTCATTTGGTGCAGAGGACAGATTCCTCATTTTTGAACCACTAATAGCAAAGAGATTCACAATAAGACTTTAGCATTGGAACACTAATCCATACTTCTCTTGTCTAGACCATAAAGGATTGAAAATTCTTAATTTGATGTAATGATAGTCATGAGATGAGAATTTATATAACCATGTCTATTTTGAAACTTCGCATCTAATACTGCATCAACAAGAACTTAAGAAGTGTTGCATAAGAGTGTTAGGTTTGATAGGCCTTCTCTTCCCTAAGGGAGGAGAGCCTACATCTTGAATTTTGAACAAAATTTTAAGAAGCAAAAATTTTACCTAAAAGCTTCAAACCTAGATGACATATTAGGCTAAGTCTATCTTGAAAATTATCAATGCGTTCAAACTCTAAAGGAGATTCTCCCTGGAAGGAAAACTTTACCCTTTTTCCCAAGGAAATAAATTGCAACAAGTTGCATGATTTGTCTTATTTCTTTCTCATAGTTCCTAGTCAATCACTCATGGCTCAGGATAGTTTTGTTCCAAGGAAAGGACACCCAAAAAATCATTGAGATTCTTCTACAATTTGCAAGAAAAATGTTTTGGCTCTTTCACAATGTAAATAATTATGCAACACTGTTTTCTTGTTTTCCTTCCACACAGAAAAATGTTCACACTTTTCAGATTGATCAATGATCAATAATGGTTGATTGTAAACACTTGACATTTTTATGTTTGAACTTTAATTTATAATTTTGTATCATGACATTCGAGTAGATCACTAATATTTTAATATTTCACTATGAAAGTGGTGGTGTATTTTTGCTATGTTATCTGACTATTAATATGGTGGTGTATTTTGAACTTGATTACTGCTGCAAATATGTATATATTTCTGATTTTTATATGTTTTTGTATTACTAAACCCAAAACAAGCCAACTAAAAATTTTTTCCCAAACAGTAATAGGGTTCTCGAACTGAACTTAGAACAAAACCGTCGATAACTTAGTAAAAATATATTTTTGTAGTTTATATTCATATCGTTGATTACATTGCATTGCACATCTTTCAAACTCAAAACATTGCTTCACATTGCATAAATAATAACTAGATGCTGATAGATGACAAAATTTCAATTACAATATAGTTTTTACAAAGTCAACCTAAGCAGTTATGCAATTACTTCACATTGCATAACAAATAACTAGGAGCAGTTTCCAATTGCATTTGGTTGTCATGGCATTCTATGGGACCACATTTCTCTAAGGCATTTTTTCAAACAGTTCACTGCCTTGTCTATACTACCACATTTTTCATACATGTCTACCAAAGCATTTTGTCAAATAGTTCAATTGTTGCCTTGTTGCTATGGATGAAATCCTAAAACAAGTGCTTTCGA